>JAQFVV010000005.1:0-318110 GCA_028023455.1 Epiperipatus broadwayi | reverse complement strand
ATCCACTCTTAACAAATTGGGTGACCTACATCTTGACCATATTGTTGGTCCGATAGCTAGAGCTCACATACAAGTGATTGATTGGGTTTCTACACCTGGTTCAAATTATCCACCCCAACAAATGGGTGATCTACATCTATCTCAATGCCCAGGGATTCCAACCATATCAACTATCAATTTCATTGTCAATCTGATAACTAGAACTCACGCAAATCATTGATTGGGCTGAGGCTAAATGCAAAATTCTGAAATGGGAGGCACACCCCCAAAACTATTAGTTACATCTGAATTTTATATGTTGGAAAATATGCAGCAGAATGACAGCAACAATCTGGATTTCTTTATTGCCATTCTTCGGGACATTCATGCTTCTTATCACTGATGAAACAAAAAAATTGCTTTATCTTTTTTTTTTTTTTTACTTTGGTTCAATTTAAAAAAGTATCCTTGATTACTTTATTGTATTTGTTTTCTTTACATTTGTAATACATTAAGCCCACTTTTATTTTTTACCTAAATTCTTTAAAAAGGAGAAAAGAAAAAACATTTCTTTAAAATTATGCAACTTTTTTACAGTATGAATTTTAGTATTATTTTTATAAAATTAGATGTAAAATTCTACTTTGATATCTCCCTCCCGTTTTTTTTTTTTAAAACAAAACAAATCACATACTTCCCATTAATTTCTATAAAAGAACTGTAATTTTCAGAGTTATATTTATCAATTAGTATTTTCAGTACAGCTTTAATGACTCACATGATATGTAAAACCAGAAAATATTATGTAAAACACATATTATATCATACTAAAGTAATTTGCTATAAAAACAATTTTAAATATTAGTAAAAATACTTTTAAAAAGTGTGTTCTGTAATATATATGTATCATTATATTTAATTTTTATACGTAATTGTAAATATATTTGCTATACGTCACTATCTAGCATAATATACAGTAATAGTAAAAAGTATTAACAATATGCAGTCTAATACTTAGTGGAGCTACATAGTATCTAACTTAGAGCTAAAAAACTAAACAGTAAAAAATAAAATGTCATATCTGCATTTATTATTAAATTTACAGTGACAATAGTACATTAAATAATATTTAAAAAAATTGCAATAAAGATTATTTATCAAAACAATATCAAATATTTATTTTTAAAAAATTACATTGAAAAAAAGGTAAAATGTACATAGAAATCAAAATTCATAATAAGTGTACATATTTATTTTTGAATTTACTGTTATAAATTTGTATTAAATAAAGAAAATAATGTTTTGAGTTATAAAAGTATGTATTAAATAAAAGAAAGCAAAAGGTGAATGTATATGAATTAAAATGAAGCAATATTTAATACACAATTGCAATAAATTCAAGAATAAATGCAAATCATTTTTTGTCCATTAATTTTTCATTTATTCAATGATAAATATGTAATTCTGTAAAGTTGGTAGAATACTATTATTATATGAGTGTTAGTAATTATTGTATTTATCTGATGTTAAATAATTTTTCTATTTGCTGAAGAAATATCAAAATGCCTAGTTTCTTTTTTTAATTTATATACAATATTAGCAATTTCAAAAATTTGTTACTCAACCTTTGATAAGAATTTTAATTATTTTATGTGATTGTCATTAATAATCTGCCAAATAGTATTTTTTTTTTATTTTATCTTTTTGATAATGCAGCAACCACATTTTTTATATTTATCTATATTTGTTAATCTCAGCTTCTCTAACATATTCATCATAATTCACTTCTGCTTTTTTTTTTTCATTACTGTTTTTTTACTCTTTTCAATTTCATTTTACATATTAGATTTTTTTTTATATATCTTCTATAAAACAGTTTGTGACTTGTGAATATATCGAATTAGTACAATTGGCTAAAAAGAAAAAATATAATGTAATGGAGTCACAAACTATACTGTTACTAGCTACATGACTTCAATTATATGCTATCTAAACGAAACTATAAACAAATAAAGATGAAAATAAACAAACAAAAAGCAATTAAAATTTACAAATTTTGAAATATTCAACAGCCATTTTTTCTTCCATGAGTGCTGTTTGTAATTGTGTGTGCTAACAAAATTTCTTCAGTTTATTTTAAAAACAGTTATATTTATTGTCTTTATTAGTGCTGTAGATATTTTGATACTGTTTTTAAAATGTCATAATAATTAGAGATCCTAATTTCTTAATAACTTGATCACTATTATGTTTCTATAAGAGGAAAAAGCTACTGAAAAAAAAAATATTGCCTATAAATTACAAAAACCAAACATTTCACTGCTTATTTTAAAAATAAAAATGCAGTACTATTTTTTTTCCTTATTCTTATTGCTTCAGTGAATGCATGGGTGAACAGACATTCAGTAAAATATATGTAAATATATCCCCTCAATTTATTACTAATAACTATTATTATTTTTAAAATGTTTATACTATAATCTTGATTTATATTATACATGTAAAAAAGTATCTATTATATGTGTGTGTATTGTATATTTGCAGTTCGGTAAATAAAGTATTCTATTCTAATCACTGTTTACCAACAAAACGAGCTATTTTGCGCTATATATGTTGAACCCAAAGGCGGCAGGAACAAAGTACAGTTTAGTATGGTACTAGAGTTGAAATCATTTTCCTATTTATCTTTATGTGACTTTTACTGAAGATAAAAATTTTGTCTAAATGAAGGGATATTAGTTAAATCATGTTCTCTAAAGATTGAAATGATTAAAACTTTTTTTTTCATTCCTGCTGTGAATTATAGAATGGGAAAAGAAAATGTGATAAAAAAAAAAAATTCAATAACATCCTTATTGAAACCTCAGTTTTTATTGTAAAATCACTCATTATATATTGTATTACTTACCAAAAGTGATAGTCTGACTTTGATTTACAATCCCTAAAAGTAGTATAATTTAAATCAGCTTTTTATATTATATGCAATAAATGTGTACAACTTGTCTCCATCTATTTGATAATAAGTACATTTGTTTCAGATGTTTTTAACAGCTGTTAAACACATTAACCTAGAAATTTATTTTATTAATACCAAATTTAACAATTTATTTTAGAATTGGCGGAACTGCAGGGGCTATCGCTACTTGTCCTTTAGAAGTTGTCAAAACGAGACTCCAGTCTTCAGTTGCAACTTTTCATTCATTATACGTTCCTACTGCAGGAGCATCCGTTAATACTCATCCCATTGCGAGGTTTAGTACATGTGCAACATGCAATACCACTGCAACTTCAACCATGACATTTGCCAAAGGATCTACATCTACATCATTAGGATTATTTAAATGTATAAAGTAAGTTATGTGATAATGATAAACCAGAAGAAAAAAAAATTGCACTTTGATAATTTATAGAAATTGAAAGTGATATTTTTTTCTTCATAAGTGAAGCAAAAATTAACTTTTAATCATCTTCCTCATAATTTTACTTTTCTATAATTTTTGTTTCCAAATTTTAATTATTTTCAATTATGAATTATTATTTATTTTGATTTTAAAATTTGAAATAACTGCTTCATTTTCTAATAGACACAGCTGGAAATCATGTCATAATATCTTTTTTCGAGTAGACAAAAAAATCTATAAAGCAAAAAAGTAAATTTTTAAGAATACTTAGGCAAATAATTATGAAGTTAACCTATTTCGCACTATCTATAAAGAGAAGTGAGCAGATACTTTTCAAACTTGATAAATTAATTAAAGATCACCAAAAAAAGGGTTAATTTTTTAAAAAAAAACTTAGTTAAAAAATTGCCCGTGTTCTTTTTTTGTGCACACTTGTCTAGTGAAATGATTTTGTGAGCTCAGCAATAATAAGCTTGCTGCATTACAGGAATTTTAAAAATATAGTAAGCATTAAATCTGCATTAGAATGGAAATCTGTTCCTTTAGGATTGTGAATATTAATATAAGAAAAAAAATAGTCAAATGCACAAAATAATTGGGAGCCATATTCTGTTTCAATTATTTGGATTTGCTAATCTATCTTTACACTTGTCTTTAAAGTACTCTACTTATGACTATCACATTAAGCACATATATACTTTATCCAAAATATTTCTTTTATTATCTTATAGGTTGCAATAAAGAATACATTTCTCCAAGTTCAATAAATTGCTAGTGATGGTTTTTTAGTTTTTTTCTGTAATTTTACCAAGTTTGAGTAATATCTGCTAATATTTTATTTTTACACTATTTGCTATTATATTTATTTATTATTGAAAATGGAATGTGCTAATGAACTAAAGATTCATATATGATTAAATCTATCTAATATTATTTTTCAAGTTGTAGCTTCCATACCTGATTTTCCTTTCTCTTTTTACTATGATTTCATTAAAATGTCTGACAATTTTTATTGTCTAGCAATTTTTTTAGTTACAAAATATATTTGTTTTGTATTATTTTTTATTTACACAAATATATATATATATATTTCTAATTTTTTTAACCATGTACTTCACATCTCAAACTTCACCATATCACAAGCATTCACAGTGCAAAAATTCAAACCACTTCTCACTATAAATGCATTCCACAAACAACATTCACTCTTCATGTGGATTAGAGGAATTAAACACCTCAGATACCTTTTTTTTTATTATGCCACTGGTTTTTATATACTTAATAACTTATGGAAGAGTATATAACTTATTTATAGAAATCTTTAATAAACTTGTTTTAACATTTTTTTATAAATAATAATATAACACAATTATATTTGATTGCTTTTTAGAAGTAATTGACAATTAAAACTCAAATATTTTAGTAAAAAAATTTGTGAAAAGTTCAAAGGAGGGGGTGCATTATTTAGAGATTTATTTAAAATAAAGAACGCAATGGGAATAAAAAATTAATTATACATTTTTAAATTTTGTAATTTTAAGTACACCTTTACCCCTCTTAGCAAGGGCAATTGGTCCCCAAAACTCATCATTAAGCAAGAATATCATATGCATAATAAGCATTTATAATGGTTGTCTATGGAGGAAAAATTTAGCCAGTTACTCCAGCTAAAAAATTACACTATAAGTTAGCAATATTACTTAAACTAGTCTGGGGATATTGGATGAATAGGCACTAGATGGGGATTTTATGCACAAGCCTTCTGGCATCCATTGATTACTCTAGCTTGCTGGGTGTGGGAATATATATAGTGTTTTGCCTGTTTTAGTAACAGTTATACACAAGCATAAGAGGTGGTAGTCATGTGATGTTTATTAGCAATATTATGTTAAAAAGATAACTTATAAACTGCTGTGTGTATTATGCAGGTATTCACTTAAAATATATATTTATGTATATATGATTGCGCAATTTAAATCTACATAAAAACAAAAAAAAGTTTAGCATAAAGTTGTTACTTCGTGTGACTTATTCACCAATCATTATCCAGTTTTGTTTCCAAGCCCAAAGATTTCCTTCATTTTTTTCATGGTCATAGTAGTTGCTAAGATGACTTAAATAGAATCTTTTAAAAAAAATGCATATTTTCACTGTCCAAAAAAAAAAGTAAAATAGACCAAGAAAACGAAACTAATCTAACATCTAACAATTTTTTGTATTCTTTCACACAACTGGTTTTCATTATACTGGAAAAAAAACTCATACTGAAGTTTCATTTTTTTAAAATTTGAACTACAGTATTATACTACATTACTTACATGAAATTAAAATTAAAAAAACAATGTTTAATAACAAATCATTTGATCATCCATAAAGACTTTTTTATCATTAGTGTTATAAGAGCCACATTAAACATACGATATATTACAAAACATTAATCGCAGTTAATTTTTTTTAAAAAAAAATAAAAATCAGCATATTGAAAAATATGGGGGGGGGGGGGATCTAATGCATTCTGAGTTTGCATATTGTAATCGATATTTAAGGCTTTTGTTACAATGTATACTGTGCTGATCTAAATAAATAAATACGATAGCTATAGCGGGTTTTTTTGGGCATGTCATGTCACTATTTTATAAAATGCAGTAGCCATGTTTTTACAATGACTTAGCAATGTTGAATAATGCAATATGTTTTGATGGCAGAGTTACAGGCTGTTTAAGTAAAAATTAAAGGCATTAATCTTATTCACTTTATTTGTATTGCATTTTCATCATACACAATTTTATTATTAATTGCATAAAATCGTCCTCACATTTTTTCCCAAAATGCAATTCAAATATGGTGGATAGCAGTTTCAATTTAATTGAAATTAGCATTCGTAAAGATTTTAATCCAAAACTGATTGTCTGAAATTTTAGCTAATCTTTACACTGTACACAATTTAAAATTTAATATTGATAGTACATATGACAAAAATTATTTTTAACTTTGTGCCGAATGAAATTTATATTTTTTTTCCAGTATTACTTTTTTTATACAATTGAAATAATGTCTCCATTGCTTTGGATATCTGAAAAGAATTATCAGTTGATTTAAAATCGAGGCAAAGTAAGTGTTATTTTAAATTTAGATTTAGTGATTTTTGATATTACTTGTATAAATCTGAAATTGTTTTACCTTCTTTGTTCCCACCTTTTTTTTTTGTGTGTGAAAATATTTTAGATTAGCGGTGGTAGCAGTTTCAATTTGACAGAAAAGTTTTAATTCAAAATTAATTAACTGAATATTTTAGCTAATATATGTACCGTATATTTTTAATTTTATGCTGAACGAATTTGCTATTTTTACAGTACTGTGTTGATTTACATTCATGTACTGAATGACCATGCTTCTGAAGTCCTGAACAATGAAAATCTTTACTTTGGTTATGTTATTAATGAAGTACTAATTGTCTCATAAAATGCTGGGTGAAAATTAAATAAAATACTGTACATTCATTAATCATATTTTAAGCTTATAATCAAAATATTGAATGCAGCACTATAACATTGTGTTTTATGAATAAAATATATGCTATACAATTTTAGCATGAAAATCACTGTTTTGCTTTTGGATGAGATAACTAATATCATCAGTGTTACGAAATGACCACTAAAAAATTTTATTGTACAATCGTTATAATGAATAAATCGATTGTAAATCAATGTATTGAGTATAAATTGAGGATGATCACTATTGTGAAACCTTGCATAAAGGCCCCATTCTAAGTGGAGTAAAGGTGTATTGATTTTATGTAGATTTTATGATTGTATACTAATGTGACAAAAAAAAGTGTGTGGTATTGTTTCAGAATGATTATAAAACTTCTATTTTTTGTAAACATCACCAGAAGAATTATATATATATATATATTTTAAATACGGTATTAAGATGTTATACAAAAGTGATATCAATATTAAAATCTGAGGTTATTATGACTAGATCATTAATTCTTGAAAGTAATTAGTTGTTTGAAATGTCATTGTTTTATTTGACAATTCACTATTTTCATAGTCATTTGGTAGAAATAAATAAGGAACACAATTATTGGACAATAAAAGGTGATTTCATAATATTTTCTAATATTTATGTTTTCTTTTAAATTATTTTCACCAAGCAACACTCATTTAATGTATAATGAATTGCATATAGAAAGTTCTCCTATTAAAAAAAATCTTTTTATTTCTATCTTTATCATTCACAAAACCTATAATACAATCCACACCTTTTGATTGCAAGCCTTGCTATGGTTATCGAGATTCATTTTAACGGACATATATAATGTAAATGTTTTCAATATATATATATATATATGTAATAATAAAACATTAACAAAAAAAAGATTTGTCTGTTAAATCTTACTTTTCTTTTGAATGGGTTAAAAATTTTTAACTTAAAGCTAAATATCTTTCCCCCTCATTTTTTCTTTAAAAAAAGAACAAAATAAATATTCTCTCACATAAATAAAATTTACTAAAACTTCATTCTTTTTGTGATGAAAATTATAAAATAAATTAAAAAGATAAGTGCAAATAAGTTATAAAATTTCAATAATATTTTTGTGAAAAAGATCACATATTTGCTTTGTTGTTTTGCAGTCACACACCTCCTTCCACTAGTGTTGCATTGTGAATTTCAAAAATTCAAACTTTTTTTTTTTATTTATTTGTTATTTTCTAATTCATAATACAATTAAGGGAAAACAGTCATGGAAGGAAGCTGTACTAACTTAATCATAATTACCTCTAAATTTAATTTTGATATCAGTCTTGTCTGACATTTTTATCAGACAAGACAAAATGTGAATCACTTGCCAATCTTCTGATAATGTTTCTCAATGAATAAAACATTGTTTATGAGTAAATAACTGATAAAATATTTGTCAAACATTTTCCCCCCTCATTTTTGAGATATAGTCCTATTAGTTTAATTGTAATATTTGATTGATATCCAAGGATTTTCTATTAAAATGCATTTCGACTAATTCTTTTAATTTTTTGACAGACATATAGTTGAAACAGAAGGTGCTCGTGCTTTATTCAAAGGCCTTGGACCAAATTTAGTTGGTGTTGCTCCATCTAGGTAAGGCTGTTGGTTAAAATACTTCAAATCTAAACAAAGGGATTCTGATATATTTTGACAACTTAACTGAGTATATCTCTTACTCAAATATATCACTAATGTTTAAAAACAGCTGGCTAACTTTTTTTTTTTTTTCACTTGCAAAATAATAATAAAAAAAAAAGGCTTAAGGTAAATGCTCAGAACTACTTTCAGCTTTTCATTCCATTTTTTCTTTAAGTTGCTTACATCTCAGAAAAAAGGTTTTTTTTCCATTTCAATATATTTTTTAAAAAAAAATTGACTTAATTGAACAAGCTTCAATTGAAATTTGTAAAAACTATTTAATTTTAAGAAAATTATTGTCAAATATCTAGTAACTATAATGGTTTAACGTTTTTGTCAAAAATAAAATTTAAAATTGTTATAGTCATATTTGTTAGTTAATTAGAGGGGTGTCTTATAAATCATCTTTATTATGTCAAATATTTAATTCCTTCAATAGTAAATCATGTTTTTTGTTTTTTCATTGTAAACTTTTGTTTATACCTAATTAATTGCAAATATGTATATATACATTGAAATATTTTCAGGGCAATTTACTTTTGGTCATACTCCAATGCAAAGAATTTTTTTAACGTAAGGTTAAATCCAGAAACACCTCTTGTCCATATATGTTCAGCAGCTTCTGCAGGTGGGTTGGTTTATTTTATTTTTAATAATTTACAAGGTAGTATCTTTTTTTATTATTTATTAACTTTGGTATTAGTAAAATAGATATACCATAAATTTTTTATTTATTCATTTCTTTAAAGTAGTATTTTTTTTAGTTTTATTTTTTATACATATGTATATTAGACTTTTGTAATGTTTCTTTTTTACTTTTGCATGCATTATTATTTTTGCTTTGTTTTTTTAAGTTTTTTTTTGTTGTTGTATTTCAGAAATATTTTTGAAATATATATATATTGATAGACAATTTTATGTCTTTTTTTTCATCTTGTAGGTTGCTTTTAAACATATATTCATACCTATTACAATAGCATTTTGTTTTGAAGATGAGGGGAATAATTTTTTGGAAAAATCTATTCAATTGTGCTTTTTTTTCTTGCTCATGTTCCTTACAAAATATTGCATTTTTAATTTTATTTTGTGATTATGTATGTATGTTGTGTATGAATTATCAGTATTTATTGTATAAAACTTTGTAGTTCTGTTTTTGACCACAACTTTTTTTATAAATATAATATATATCATTTGTTAAAAATTATTACAACCTCTCCCCGATTTTGGGGGAGTATTTTAAAAAATTAGAAATTTTTTTTGTATCTAGTTCAAATAGCACACACTCACATTGGTGTGCTATTCTATTAGAATTCGCCATTACCAATGTCATGGATTAGAACTATATGAAGGGAGACGGGGGGGGGGGGAGATTACTTACATTTTTTGGCTCTAACGTAATGGTTGTTTACCATTCTGGGAGACCGGGGGAGAGATTACTTACATTTTTTGGCTCTAATGTAATGGTTGTTTACCATTCTGAATTTCCACAGTTTATAGTTATCATTACTAAGTTTTATTTTGCATAAGTAATCAGTCATCAAGACTAGATACTATAGTGATTTTTATTAAGACTTGAAGGAGGAAGTGGCTGCTGACAATGATTAAGTAGTTTTTATTTTCCCAAGATAGTTTGAATTATAACCCCCCACCCCACTCTTTTTTTTTTTCTAAATCACATAGCAAATGGCCATGATAGTGCTTTGCAAACAAAATCATTGTTAATTTAAATAATAAAATTTGAAATGTGAATTTATCATATTTTTGATTGATATAACTATTTTCTCACAATCATTTCACTTATTATTTTCAACTTCTCAAATAGCTTGAAGATTATTTTTATGCTGTTTTAAACTATTGAATTTCAAAGAATAATAGTTGGCAAAGGCTAAGATTTTAAATGGATAAGTTCATTATTTATTTGTTTGGGTTAATTCTTTTTTTTTTTTTTGAATTTAAAAAAAAAATATTTTTTTTTGTCTGTTTCAATGTTTATAAATATTTCATAGTTGGCTTTTAAATTTCTACAAGGTCATTTATTTTTGAAATGAATTATTACTTCTTTTAAAAGTGAACTTCAATTTTCAAACAGGTTTTTGCTTAAACAGTCTAGCTGAAAGTGATCTTGTACTTTTAATTCTATAAATAACATATACCGTATGAGGCTCTGGCAATATCTTAAAATAGACTTAACAAACAATTTTTATTATTCATTAAAATCATCAAATGTACAAATAAACTACTTTGAACTTTTATTATAAAATACCCACACATATTGTGTTCATTTTGTTCTGGCTAAAAGCATTTGGGTCAGAATTATTAATGGCATTTTATTGCCTTATGCAGTTTAGTGCAATAATTAGAAGAGTATTCAAAAACTAATCTCAACTTATGACTTTTGGTACTGGAATGTTGCATGAATTCCCAAGTAACCATTGCTTGCCTTACTAAGAAAAATCTAATACAATATTTAAACTTTAAAATGTATGTTATGTTTATCTACATACAATTTTAAACTAAGATTGATCATGATTTTTACTTTAATGAAAATGTTTTCATAATACAAGCATAGAAAGAGGAATTTTCTTAAATCTTTGCAGATCAAGTCACTTCCAGCCAAAAAATCATTCAATCCAATTTTACATTTTTATAATTTTATTATAGACTGATCTTTTTTTTTTTTACCTGACATTCTCTTTTTCTTTGAATAAATTGCTAAATGATTCTTCAAGTTTTTATGAATATCATGATATTTTAGTATGAATTGTAATTTACTTATTTAACTTTTTTTTTAAATTTGAACCCCCACCCCCCAATCACACACCCACCCTTATTCCCAATAATGGTAAGTAAAGTACAGTAAATAAATTAATATTTAGTGTTAAAATAAAATTTAAAAAAAAATAGTTTAAAAAATATTTGTAAAATTTATATTCCTATTTAACCTTAATTCATTCCACTGCTCATAATTAAATTATGATTTTATTTTTTATAACAATTAGTAACTGAAAATTGCAATTTTTTAAAAACATATTTTCCTTAACTTCTATTTATATACCAAATTAAACATCTAATGTCATTGCCTCAAGCTACTGGGAATCTATGAGTTTAATAAATAAAATTTTATTGCTAAATATTATTTTAAAAAACTAATGCATAAATTACCAAATGAAAGTAATTGGGGGGGGGGGGGGCAACTTATCCTGAATTTTACTACAAAAAAAGAAGAGGAAGAAACAATAAGCTTATCAATATTTTTTTTTTCTATTTTTGTTTATAATGATATTATACCAGTACAAAAATAGATGTTTTAATATAAAAGAATATTCAATAAATATTAATTATAGTGATAGTAAATTTAATATTTGAATTTTCAGTAATCTATAGTATTTTGTAAGACATGGGAGATATATAATATAATAAGTGAATAAGAAGTATTGAAAAAATATTAGTGCATGATCTTTTTCAATTCAGCTAAATTATTAATCCAAGAGAGCTTTGATCTTGAGTGCCATATTATGATTCAATCTGAAACTAAGAATTTCCCCCAATTTTTTTTTCTTATCCATTTTTTAGTATTTATACATTTTTAAATATATATATTTACCCTAATGTTTTAGGCAATTTCTTAAAACCAAATTAATCAGAATTTTAAGTTAAAACTGTATTATAAAACTCACTCTAGCCAAAAGCCTTTTTTTTTTCACATAATTTATATGTGCTAATCTTGTTCTATTATTAACTTACTTAATTTCATTTAATTATAGAGAAGAAAGGTTTTTTTTTTTTAAATTAATACTATAGCGCAGGGGTGGCCAAACTTTTAGACATTGGAAGTGACTTTTTTGGTAAAAGTTTACCTGAGGGCGACTATTCCCCCAACCAGGGAAAAAACATTATTTTTGCTGGAACAGAAAAAAATAATGGTTCAAAGTCCTAGTTTTTTTAGAATGTACTTATGAATTGGTGTTTTTTTATATATTTTTTATAAGGACTTTTTAGGTACTCACAAATGTTGGTGACATTTTTAGAAGATATTTTACTATGACTACTATTAAATTACCTGTTACCTCTAGCATTACAATTTGTCAATGTTGCTTTATAAAATATTTATTAAATTACTTTTAAATAATTATTTTCTAGAACTGGTTCTGAATTTTAAAAAAATTTCAAGAAAATATACAAAATTAAAGTTAATCAATTAAATATTTTAACCAAAATATAACAAATCCTGAATTTATTTTTTGATTTTTTAATAAAATTTTTGTTTTTGTATTTTTTGATTCACTTGTATAATTAATAAGTAAATACGAGTAAGGAAATTTAAAACACATTTGCCTCTCCTAGCATGATGTCAAAAATTTCCTAGAGAGAAAAAAAAATACATAAAAATAATATTTTACAAAACTCCTATTTCTGTGCTTTAGAAAATCCCCACATTTTCTCTGCTAACAGTCTTTATAATAATTAGACATAAATTTTGTTTCTTGCTTTGACACCTATTTTCTTTCGTAGATAGGAAAAAGTCCTGTTTTCTTTTTAAATTTCCTTGAGGATTGTTTGCTAGCTAGATGAAGTGTTTTTAAAAGTTCACGACTTCTTTGTTTTAAAAACAGTTCATTAAAATTCTTGTTTCTCCAGGACAAGTTATTTTCATTTCTCCTCTGGCAAACGGAATTAAATATTTCTAAGAATTTTATAGCTCTAGCATTATGCAAAAATAATTTAATTCTTTTTAGCTTCATCCAACCTGGATTTATTTTTGAGATTGACAATAACAATAGGTATTATTTTTAATTTAACTATTTTTAAATGGGAATAATTTTGAATTTTGAATTTTTATTATTTTTTACATTCAAATCAGTTCTGAATTTATTACTATAATTTGTCAATGTTCATGTCAACTTCGCGATCGACTTCCAGAGATCTTGCACGGTCGACATTTTAGCCACCCAATTATTATTCAAAACTTTTTAAATAAAAGACAAAATTATATTAGTATCTAAAGGCTTCGGGGATTTTTTCCATTCCATTTTGATTTAAGGCAATTTCAAATACCTTTTAATATATTGTAGACGGACCACATAATATTTCATTTATCATTTAAACTTTGTTTTACATCGTACATGAGAAAATTAAGTCAAAATTTAATCTCCATATTTAGAATAAAATTTGTTTTTTTTTTTTTTTTAATGCATAAAAATGTAATGTTCTATAGATATCCCCCCCCCCTAAATTTACTTTCAATATTAATACCCAAATGTTCTTAAATCTAGCTATCTCTTGGACAATTCATTCACAAGTAAAGTACATTATAAATTAAATTGTCATTAGAAAGTATTTAAGTTTTACTTAGTATGATTTTTTTTGTCTTATCTTGTTCAAATTGCTATCATTGCTTTCAATTCAAATATGTTTCAGATGTTGTTGTTTTTTAACCCTTCTTTCTTTTAAAGCTATTTTAAATATTAAAAATAAAAAATTGTATAGGTGGCAGATCACCATTTCCCTATTTTAATCATTTTAAATTTGTTTTTTAAAACATTTAAAATTTCAAACAAATTTGTATTTGTCTTCAGGCATTGCTCTTTTGTTGCATAAGCATGTTGTTAAATCACTTCATTATGTTAATTTTTTTTGTATAAATTTTAAAAAAATAATAAAAGTATCATATCTACTATCAAATAATAATTATAAGAACTTGTTTTATGAGCTCTATATATAGCTATTATAAAAGATAAATACATTAATAATTATAAATTTTTCAGCACAATTTTATTTTAACTAGATTTTTTTTTATGTATAATTATTAATATATATAATAAATAATTTAAATAAGTTGAATAAGAATAATAAAGGGCAAAAAAATAAAATATAATTACATAAAATCAATTTTAATTTTATATATATGTTTTTAAACTGTAATTCAAGTTTTAAATCATGAAATAAATAATCAACTATATTTATATATTACAAATTTATTTTGTTGCTGTAGTGTATATATATTAAATTGTAATTGGTAATGATATTATATAAAAGAATTTTGTAGAATCTTCTCTAATTTTCCGCTTTTGGCTAATTTATATAGTCATTTTCAACTACATATAGAAAATTGTTAATCTTGAAACCTTAGCTTTTGGGTTTATCCAATTTTTTTTTTTTTTTGGGGGGGGGATTTAATGGTACTATTCCATAATATATATTAATGCAAAAATGAAAGAAGCTTAAAAAGTATTGCTGTACAATACTTTATTAATTAAATAAAAAATTAAATGGAAATTTATTAATGAATATTGCATTAAAAAAAAAAAAAATCATTTGAAGTTTTTACTTACATTTGCTTATGAAGGATTTCATGGTTTCATTATTTTTACAAATACTTTATTTGCAAGTTGAAATGCATATGTATAATTTAACAGTTTATTAACCAAAGGATTATTAAAGAAATTTAAATTCATTGTTTATATTTGCTTTTGAAAAGTATTATTGCAGCATTTATAATTTATTCTTTTCCAATATAATTTATTTTGCATTAAATAAAAATTTATTAATTCCAGCACAATTAATTTATCAATAATGATTTTCACTTTTTATTTTTACATTACAGACCATGGTCTTTTTAATTAAAATATAGAGAAAAGTCACTGTACTGAAATTATTACTATTGCATCTGTAAACAATCCTAACAAAAACATATTAATGCAACTAAAAATCCGTGCATGTTATGCAAATTATATATTATAATCTTGATATATATTAGCTGATTTAAAATGCCTAAATAGTTTAGATTTCACCATCATAATTTTATTACTAGTCATTTGTTTTGTGGATAAATTTTAACTATAAAATTGAAAATTTTTGCTCTTTTATGTCATATAGAATTGATACTATCTCGCAAGAAGGGAAATGTTTTGATCTAGATTTTTTTTAGCAATTCAGCTTTTTATATATGTCTAAAGGAAGATAATTTCACTTACTATACTTGTACACATATTATCATCTGTGTGATAATTGTTGGTTTTATAATTAAATAAAACAATATACTGTAATGAACTAAGAATTATTTCTAAATGTATGTTCAATTTTGCACAAACTATTACAGCAAATACACTGTTGTAAATGGTGCACTTCTCATGCATATTTTGTTATGTCATGATAGATAATTAGAAGTTTCCCGATATTTGCAGATTAATAGTATTTCATCTGTATAATATCACAAAATATGTTGCAGTGTTAAATGTTTATGTTCGTATTAATTAAAACCTATGTTCGTATTAATTAAAACCAAATATATAACTAAGTAGATTTCACAAAATTTATTAGCATTTATCTTTATTAATTTATATTTATTATATATGAACACATATCAGTTATAGTTAAATATTTTAACTAAAAATAAAAATCTTCAATCTATTTCCTAATTTTAGAGTAAAATGAAAAATTGTTTTGTTTTTTTTTAATGGGGGGGGGGGGGTCTAAATGCTAACTATGGAAAATGACATTTTAATTTTTTTTTTTTTCTTATAAAAAAAAAATTATACATATTTGCCAAAAAATAACAAATATATGTTATTAATTATAATTTTGTTTCTAACCAATTTTCAAATTGTTATTGCAAGTTCCTCAGTATACTAACCTACAAAAGACGATCATTAACTACTATCCATAGTGGTGTGTATCTTCTCAAAAAACATTTCTGTTATACCATCTTTATTCAGGGCCTTTTTTTTTTTTTAGTTTTTTGACACCATAACCTCATTTTACCTATCTGAATCTCAACAACTGCTTCCTGAATCAAAAACATTGACTTGTTGAATCGTTTCATTCTTTAATTATATTTTTGTGAGTACCTTACTTTGACTTTGATTATTTTTTTACAAATGAGATCAATATAATATTAAAATAATTTCTTAATGTGTATAAAAGTATCTTAGTTTTTTTGATAATACTTTGTATTATGTTTTGCCTTTTCATTTTTTATAGAATTTTCACTTTTTTTAATTCAATTAATTAAGGATCATTTTCTTTAAGCTCATATTATATAGGTTTCTAATTTATTTAAAGATGTTGCATTTCATTTAGATTTCTTTCGTTAATTTATACAAAAACACAAAGAAGATATAGTACCTGACATAATCTTATAAGTTCTTAATTTAAGATTATAGTTGAATGCTCAAAATCTCTTTTTTACTTTGAAGAGAGCATAATGCTTTTTTCTAGTAATTTCTCTTTATATTTTCGACTTCTTTGACAGTCTGTTTTTTATATTTTTAATCCAATGGTTCAATATATATATATGCTTGTTCACTTGGGCATTCATGGGTTCTCAATTTGTATGTGTATGCTTGTAAGTAAGTATGTGCGTAGGCTTGTATGATAACATTGGTTTGGTGTGTACATACATGTGTATGTGCATACAATGAAATAATAAAGTAAATACAATATTCTGGAACATGAGCT
Organism: Epiperipatus broadwayi; assembly: GCA_028023455.1. Lineage (NCBI taxonomy): Eukaryota > Metazoa > Onychophora > Udeonychophora > Euonychophora > Peripatidae > Epiperipatus > Epiperipatus broadwayi. Next base: position 301,104 of record JAQFVV010000005.1, on the reverse strand, counting down.
AGAATAAAGCATATTTTGGATAAAATATTGAGATTTGATAATGCTGTAAGGTTTGTGCTAGGATAAACAGAATTTTTTTTTTTTTTTTTTCAAAAATTGGTCCTATTTGTTTTGTTTTTGTTTTTTTAATTACTTTTTATAAAATCTTATTTTATCTACTGTCAGTTTATTTTTTTCAAAAAATAAATATAATTGCTAAAGAATTTTTTTTTTTACCTGAGTATAATAATGGTTTGTAATAGTGGAATCACATATAGATATGATTGTGTAGTCTGTAAATGCAAATAAAAATTTTTGTTTCTCAGGGTATGTTATTTTTTAAAAAAAACTTTTTTTTTAACATTTTGTTTGAATTATCTATCTATTGTAAATTTTACATGAAGAAAAAAGCTGCTAATTAAATCTTAAGTTTATAAAGCAATATTTTAGGTCTTTTTTTTTCAATGCTTATATATATATACTGCATTTTAATGATTTTTTTTTTTTTTTGGTTTTTTTTAATGTCTTAACATGGTGGCATACTTTTTTTTATACTCATATAAAATCATAATTATATTTCTATTGCTATAAAAATCATCATATGTGACTTTCTCAGAAATGTAATCTTTGACTAAATAAGCTTTTAGTTTTTTTTTTTTTTAGATACTCATTTAATGAGAAGAAAATGTATACTATCATTGGAATAAACTAAATTATATTCTTTTCTCCATAATTATGGACTAATTTAATTAATTTTATTTCCATTTTTAGCAATTTTTTTTTTTTTAAAAAAATTCTATTATTTATCTATATATGGAGAATATTATTATATGTGACTTTGTTGAAGTACCAATAAAATATATAGTTTTCTTCATAAATTAAAGAAAACTGCTAATAAAAATAATTTATTTTTTTAGCATGATTGATGTAATGGCTTAACCTTTTTTTTTTTTCTGGAAGGATGTGTATGCATTAATATTTTGGGTCATTTTTTTATGTCATAATTGAAAAAGAATGTTTGCCAAATTAAATCAAAGTAGATTATAAAAAAAAGACTGCTATTTGTAAACAGTCTTTTGTGTGCAATCTAGATTTTTGATATTATTACTGTATATATTAAATTCTATTGCTCTGATTAAGGTTTTAGTATATTCCACATTTAAAACAGCATCAAAAAGAAAAATTATTGGCATAAAAAAAGTAAGAGCACTTGAAATATTTAAATTTTACTATTACATATAAAAAAAAAATATTTTTTTTTTGCTTTTTCATTGGGATTTTATTAATACATTTTTGTAAATTAATTTTATTTATTGGTATATTTGTAACTTATAAAATGATGTATATAAATCATTTTTCTTAATTTTAAAGAGTATGTGTGTAATAAAAAAGTTGATCTAATTTTCAAATTCATTGGCTATATTGTTTAAAGATATAAATGAGTAATTTATTATGATTGATTTAAGTAGTTTTATGCACAGTCAATTTACATATATGCATACTCACAGAGAGAGAAATATTTTAAATAAGGATTTTACAAAGCTGATTAGCCAGTAGTTTAAAAATTAATAATACATTGTATCTGTAAATCAGCAGTGGTCTATTTTAAAAGTTTGTGTATAATGTAAATTTTTTAAAATTTAGCGGGCAAATATAAGGACCTCATTGTTTTGTTATTTACTAATTTTCTTGATAAGTATCAACACCAATTGATTAAAATTAATAAATAATTTATATCATTAACCAATGATTTGTATTTGTAAAATAAATAAACCATTGCATGGCATTACTTTGCCAAGTTTGTCAATTGCTGGCTAGTGATAATTTTATTTTTCTCAACAACCTAACAATAATATATAACGTTCAATGGCTAGCTGGCTTAATTATTTTCTTATACAAAGGATCTTGTATAACATTTAATTTATTATAAATGAGAAACATTTATCACAATGTGCATAACTAAGCAGTGGGACATATATATTCTTTAAATATTTTAAAACTGGAAGCTCTTTTTTTTTTTTTTTTTTTGACAAATTTAAATACAAGTTGTATTCCACCTGAAAACTTTCAATAAATTTCTGTACCAGCATTTAGGGGGGGGGGGGGGTTATAAATCAAAGCAATGGATTTTAAAATTAGATTTCAAAATTATTGAAATGAGGATGGATCAGTATTTTTCAGAATCCAAGAATTTTTAAAACTTCTATAAATTAAAAATGGCCTTTTTTTTTAAATTGCATTATTTATTACAATTAAGTAAAATTGCATGATTTTTTTTTTAATGATTCTTTAAAATTGGAAGCAATTTTTTATTTTTGAATTTTTATTTCATTAAAATTTTTCCCCAAATTTTATACCTCTTAGCAATAAAGTTTATTTGATCTCGATAAATTTTGTTAAATCTATATCTATACCAATTTTTAGTTTAATTCTAATAGTTAATTTAACCTATTTTGCTATAATTTCAAATGATATGTATATTTTCTCTTTTGATGATGTACTATAATTTTAGAAAATATCTTGCAATATCTGTACGTAACAATACAATAATGCTGTGTTATATGTTAAAAATATAACCTAACATGGTTTTCATTAAAAGTCTGGCTTGTTTTTTAGTACTTTTTTTTTTTTTAATATAAATTTATTCATTTATGAATCTTTATGCTGAAAAGTTTTTGTTTTATGAATGAATAGACACTTTTATCATAGGTTCAATAATAACTATAGTGATAATGAATTTATGATGATGTGATAAACAGAGAAACACATTGAAAATATTTAAAAAGAAAAACATTTTGGTCCATTTAATCTATTAGATTTTTTTTATCATCTACCCTTATCTGCAAAGAGTTAAGATGTCAGGGTCTGGTTATCATCATTATTATATTGTAGAAACTAATTAATATAAGATCTGAATTGTGTAAAAGATAATTCAGATAATACTGGAGAAGTTTCTTTACAGAATAGCTTTATCATGATTTTATTATCTTTGCTATTTTTTTTTTACACATTGTGCAATACTGACATATACCATGTGGCCTATTTAAGGGAAGCAGTACAATCATTGCCTAAAAACTAACAATTATTTTTTGGAGGTATTTTGACCTTCATTCTTGCAAAAAAAAGTGTTAAAAGATAAAGTGTGCCCATTAAATGATTTTTTTATTATCCATCCACTGACCTGAAAATTTCACCTAGGTATGTAGTTCTTTAGATACTGATTAAAATCAAAATTATACACATTAAGTTAATTGTAACTATTTTGAGCTTTGATAGGTTATTACACTGTTGTGGAAATATTTAAAAATTGATTGTATTGCCATAAAATGTTTTTAATTTTCTTATTGCCTACTTTACTTAAGCTAGTAAAGAATGGTGTTCACATTAAGATAACTTCATGACAAATTAAGTGAAGTTATTTTTGATTAATGGATCACAGTAACTTGTTTACTGTGTAACAATAGTATCCCCCTGCAATTTATTTATTTAAAAACATAGTGTCTCTAGAAATTTACAAATTATAGTAGATGTTAGCCTCTAAAGTGGTTATCTTTATCAAATTCTAATAATGTTACAAGCATAACTAACAATAAATAAGCTACAAGTAAGCAAAAGAATAATATGAATTTGATAGTTAGAATGTTTTACTGATAAAGTAAATTAAAAAATATAATTATGTTATCAAATTTTTTTATGTAGTTTTGTTATTGAGAAATTGTTTTCAACTTTAGGCAATGGTGAAAGTTTTTATATTTTTCCGTTATTAATAACACTTTGTAAGCTACATAACTATTTCTAATGAGGGCTAGATTATCTTGCCTAAAGACATATTCCATCCCATAGTGATACATCACTATCTTTTTAAGTAATTGGTGCTTTCCACTTTTCTTAAGATTATCTTTTTTAATGTGACCCACATTATTTATGTTCTATTTCACATATTTGCTATCCTTTTTTTATTATTTTGTGATCCCCTTAAAGAATGGCAGATATTATGTTATTGAAATAGTAATGTAATAATGTTCATATTTTTCCAGAATTATAATCTTGAAAATTTTTCAGTAATCAAAATTATTTTTGTTAAGGTTTTTTTGTGTGTGTGTGAATAAAAATGTCTAAGAATAGCATTGAACAGTGATAAGAATTATTGGTGTGTATAATCCAGTCCACAAAGCTTGGAACCGGGCAAGCAGTAAATCTTTAAAATGGCTGAAAAGCAGTATGATATTCCAGTTGTTTTTTTTATTGTTTATTTTAAAAAACAAATTTTCTGCCAAAATTATTTATATTTCCACTTTATTTCTTAATATTTTTTTGTATTAACTGAACTTACTAATATAAAAATGAAAAAAAAAATATAAACATAAATCAAACAAACAGATAAATGAAACCTAAATTATGAAAATGATTCGAGCATGTTGGTATTTAGACGTTATAAATAAAAATTGAAAATAAACTTTCTGAATGGAATTTATTAATGGTACTGGTACATTTGCAATATCTGACCGTTTGATGGCGCTGCTTTTTACCAAACGCACATCAATATAACATTTTCCAGGTCGACATTTTTTATACATTTTTTTAAAAAAAAATTATGGTACTTGTGTATAATTCAACCGATGACGTATTACCCTGAAGGCATATCAGTCTAATCTTGCGATTTTTAAGATAACGTCTCCAAGTGATCTGCGGACACATGTAATCGCTAAAATGTGTCTGCAGATCACGTGAACACAGTACGTTAAAAATCGCAAGATTAGACTGATATGCCTTCAGGGTAATACGTCATCGGTTGAATTATCCAGGTCACATGCTAAAAAATATTCAAAAATGAAAAATATCTGACGCAGGTCAGGCAAATACTAAAAAAAAAAATGTACATGCATGCTTCAAAATATTATTCTCAATTTTAAAATACAGCAGCGCGTAGCACTGGAATTGGCGGGGGGCCCTCCGGATGTTTTTGTCGGGCCACAGGCCCGGCGTACACGTATATCAGACATTGTATTACTCTCATAGCTGTATGATATAATTCAGAAATTAAAAATAAAATTAAAACGTAATTCAATGTAAGTTTGAGAATTGTAGAAATATTAACAAATATTTTTTGTAAATAAGTTTGAGAATTGTAGAAATATTAACAAAAACTTTTTGTAAATTTTAAATAAACACCTAAATAAAAAAGACGCGATCTAATGCAAATCTGGTATTAATGGCGCCGCACTTTTACATGCATTTGGTAATTTTAAAAACGTACTGCATATTACAAAATTGATTTAAAAAATTATTTCAAATTATTTACACATTAAAAACGTAATGTAGAAATATTAACAAAAAGTTTTTGTAAATTTAAAATAAACAAATAAAACACTTTACCCGAATTAATGCGAATCTGGCATTAATGGCGTCCTTGTTATCACATGCATTTGGTAATGTATATTCCAAATTTGTTTTAAAAAATTATTGAAAATTATTTACACATTAAACAGATAAATAAAAAACACTTTACCGGAGAATAAATTATTTACACATTAAACGTCATTCAATGTAAGTTTCAGAATTGTAGAAATATTAACAAAAACTTTTTGTAAATTTAAAATAAACAGATAAATAAAAAACACTTTACCAGAGAATAAATTATTTACACATTAAACGTAATTCAATGTAAGTTTGAGAATTGTAGAAATATTAACAAAAAATTTTTGTAAATTTAAAATAAATAGATAAATAAAACACTTTACCCCGAATTAACAGCTCAAAAAAGTAACTGTAATGCCGTGGATAGCAAAATCGCAATAGACAGAAAAATCAAAAAATTTCCCAAACCTCTACGAATTTTAAATCTCGCGGGTGGAAAAAAAAAAAAATTGACTCTCTGATGGATTAATCACGCCAGTCACTTGGTTACCATGACAACGTTGTCGTGCAAAAAACGTCGATGTCTACCGGAAGGGAAATCGGTAAGTCAAAAACGTCATCGGTTGAATTATACACAAGTACCAAAATTATTTATACTACTGTAGGCTTGTTTTTTAATAAAGATTTCCTTTTTTAAAAAATGCTTTTTTTTTTATATGGGAAAGGAGATTTGGTTTGCTTTTTAATAATGACTTTTTTTTTAACGCTTTTCTTTTAAACATTTATGCTACTGCAGAGTTCTTTTTGTTTTTTAATAAAGCCTTTTTTTACTTTATTTGGGGGGGGGGGGTTGCTTTGTAATAACCTAAGCAACAACAATTTAAGAATTTTGACATTTATTTGTTTCCTTTTTAAGAAAGACTTTTTTTTTGGTGATGGGGTTTGGTTTGCTTTTTAATAATCTAAATAAGAATTTTTCATGGAATAATTTTGACATTTATTTAATAAGAAATAAACTAATGTTCTTATATTTAAAAACAAACTAAGAAAGTCACTTACACAGACTCATTACTTCGACTATGGTTTAAGACAATTATTCGGATATGCTAAGAGTTTCGCGTACTTAAAATATGGCTGACTATGGTTTAAGACAATTATTCGGGATATGTTAAGAATTCCGCGTACTTAAAATACGGCCACCATCAAATCATACCATAGCGATTTGTCAATTGCGCTCATTTGAGGAATATTGTTGCAAGACAATGGGCGTATTCGTTACTTACGCATAGAAATCATCGTCATCAGGTGGTCTGTTACGGCAACAACAACAATGCTGTAGTGTTAGCCTAAGTTAGGCCTCAAAACAGTATATCGATGTGCGTTTGGCGAAAAGCAGCCCCAACAAGCGGCCGGATGTCGCAAATATACCAGTACCATTTTTTTTTAAAATTTAATAACTACCATATTTGTTAAAATAAAATGGGGAAAAAAGAAACCTAAATAAATACTTATAGGGTCCCTGAGACTATATAATTGCCCCCTCCCCCCAATTCTGAGCTTGGTTGATCGAATTATACACAACTATTGTTTATGAATCAAATCAGCCAAAACATTAACATGAATCAAAATTACCTCTACCATGTGAATTTACATATAAGGCAGTTTAAAATGAAGCTGCTGTAAAATTTTGGCCCATTTGATATTCATCTAATAATCATTGATCTATTCTATGATCCATAGAAGCAATTGGGCAAACAAACTAAAGTAGATATATTTTTTATTTGTAATTTAGGAGGCATTGTATTTATATAGCAAATGCTTCAATTGTTACATATAGCATAATATGATAGTTAAAAACAATATCCTATGTTAATTATATTTTATTCAAGTATTCAAATATGTTTTGTTGTATCCTATTAGTCTGGATGCATATGATTTGTATTTATTGTCTACGTATTTGAATTTGACCTCATATATGCATATATCATTATAGCTATTTTAAAGTTGTTTATATAGGATTTGTTAAATAATAAAAAGCAAAGTTTATATGAAAATAAAAAACTATAGCTGGGACTATTGTTGAATATCTTAAATTCCAAAATTTTAACACAATATTTTTATTTTGTTGAAGGTTATTTTATAAAATTTAATCTGAACAAAAAATATAATAATAGTTTTAGAATTTATGTTTAACTCACCTTTTAAACTATGACATGATTGAATCTTTTTAAATAGATAGAATTGTATTTTTCACTGAATTTTATAAGCTTTTATTTGCTGCTATATTTTCTGGCTTCAAATGCTCATTTACAGAGCCCATTTATGTATATATATATATATGATATTAGCACTTTTCATTAAGGTAGTTAAACCTCTATCCATCATTTTTTGAAGGACTGAAGAAAGTAACAATAAATAAAGAAAACTGATAGAAATGAGAACATTTCTATAGTTTTCGTATTTTGGAAATGAAAGAAAGCAGATAATAAATGCAGGAAAATTATGTATGTGAGAATTGCAAAAAAAGATTTAGTCAAAATTTCCATTAATTTAATAAAAACTTGCTTTATATGTATATTATTATTATTTTTTTTAATGCTTACAATGATTAACTGAGAATATCTGTAATGTAAATTGTGAAACAAATTCTCTTATGTACAGAATAATATATTTTGTCTAGTATTATGACTATTTTAATGTTTATGTTAATTTTTGTTTAAAATGAAAATTATAAGACATCACATAATTATATACCACTTCTATATTTGTTTTGAAAAAAAAGAATAATATTAAATTTTCGTCACCTTGGGGTTTTGTGTGTGTGTGTAAATTTTGTTTTATTGTTGTTCAAATCACTTAGTTTTCTTACATTATTTTATTATTTATCCTAGCATACATGATATCTTACAGCATTATATTTAATCTTATGTAAATAGTTCTTTAAAAGCTTTAATGCTAACAGATTTTAGTTGTTACTCTAGAATAATAATTTTGGGACCCCTTCTACTTCGATACCAACTTATCATAAATGTTTACAATTTTGTTATTTAAGTCAATAAAATATAGAAAGAAAAAAAATGCTAATTTTTTTATGGATTTTAATTACTTTTCACACTATCTGTCTCATTAATTCTTATTCATCTGTTGTTAATTCAGTAATCTTGATTATTAGAAACTATTTGTATTGGTAATATTAAATTGTATTTATAATTTAATGGAAAGGAATAAAAAAGTATTAATCTTAAGAAAGGTGAAACTTATTGAATTTTTTTAAAGACAATATTATAAAAAAATAATAATAAAACAATTGCTTCTAAAGACTAATATTGTTTTAATTTAAAAATATTTTTTGAAATCTGAAAATTATTATAGAATTTTTCAGAAAAATCTTTGTATTTGTTTATTGAGCATTTTAAAAATATATTTCTATTTTTTTTTTGGAGTAATACTTTTTCAAAAAATAATTTTAATATGATTAATGTTCTTTCACCATGTATTCATTTAGGCTTAAAGTGATGGGAAAATGCATAATTCTATCCAATTTAGTATTAAATATTTAAATTAATAATTTAAAGTTTTATATATGCACACTTTTTTTTGAGAAAGTATTCAAAAGTCTTATCAGAGTGTATCAAATTGAATCTATTGTTCAAGATAGTCTGATTTTGAAACAACAAATTAGATTTTTTTTTTATGATAGTAGATATCAGTTTATAATTTTTAAAAGTATAGATTTTATTTTGTTTTATAAAAAATCTTTGTGAAATGGTCAGATTTTTATTTTGAAAAAGTATATATTGCATAAATTTCTCCAGATTTAATCTAAATGATCATAAATATTTAATACTGTATTTTTTTCAATGATTAATTTAAAAACAATAATTTTATTTATCCTAAATTAAAGTTATTTGATTTACAATTTTTTATATATATAAAAAAAAAAAAGGTACTACATCCACACTGCTCGATGGTGGCTGTGCTTGTGCAAAGCAAATAGCTATAATGTTACCTGGTTTCTTTTTTTTTTTTTTAAAACATTCGGTCTTTGGGGGGGGGGGGGATTTTGATTTTTTTATTTTTTTTTACCAAGCTTATCTCCATTTTTTAAAAATAGATATAACATTTTGTTTTTTTTAAAACATTCGGTCTTTTTTTTTTTTTTTTGATTTATTTTGATTTTTTTAAAACATTTATTTTTTTTTATTCATAAAGAACAATTAATATCATGCAACAATGTAATGAATAAAAATATGTTAACGATTTTATTGCTCTATTGGCAAATGTTCAAATCATTTCAGATCATATTCTCCTAGCTTCTGTCTTTTTTTTAGATCTTGAAATATTTATAATTGCTTCTTTTCTTAAAATTATTTATTATTTCTTTTAACTTTTCATTAGCATTATTTGCATGCCAATATATTTTTTCTTTTTCTTTAAACCCTTAAGTGCATCCAATCAATTTTTTAGTCTCCTTATAAAATTTTATAAACCTATATGTTTAATTTTTAATTAAGTAGGCTACTTTTTGTTCTTCATAGTTAATTCTTGCAATTCTCTTTATTAATTTTTTTTCTACATTTAAATACTCCTCATTATTTATTGCCATAGCTTTAACTTTTTTCACATTTATCATCATAAATTTGTTACAAATTTAATCAATTCTGTTCATTAGTTTGTTAATTAAGTTTTATCTCATTTTCCACAAATCTAATATATTAAAACTACATTTCTTGAAAACATTGATTTATCATCTCTAAATTAATTTTAAATAAAGCATAAGATGAACAGACACTTTTACATGCATTTATATATATATTTTTTACATAAGTCAAATATTAGAAATATCTTCTATAGAGATATATAGATTTTATACATATTTTTCTCCGTCTGTATTTTTTTTTTCTTAATCCTACAATTGGCTTCCTAGTTATGCAATTTTTACATTTATAAATTTATACTTAAAAAATATGACAATAATAGTGTAATTTATAGAAAGTACTTAAAATATTCAAAATTCATTATGCCATTCAAAGTTGAAAAATTATTAAGTTTAACAGTGTAAAGTAGAAGAATGTGGACATAATTCAATTTTACAATATGGAAAATGGGAGAAAACTTATTTTTTCATTATTTGCAGAATCAGTCTGTACATTTTTTTTAAATAGAGAGCTATGAGAAATATGATATTTTAAGTAAAATATACTTTAGAAAAATGTGTTTGATACAAGACAACCAAAAATACATCATTAAAAAAAGATGCGTTGTAATGCAGGTTTATAATTATTTGAGGTTATGCAAAAACAAAACAAACATGAAAACAGGCTATTTGCATTAGTTGAAAACTATCTGCATTCTAGTTTATTCTGTAAGATGATTTATTAGAATTAATGAAATAAATATTTAAATTAACATTTAATAAAAATATATGACATATCCGAATATTAATTTATTTATTTTTTAAATATCTCTTAATAATCGCCCTTCAAATTGAGTTATTTGAGATAGTTTTTTCTTTATCTTGTTGATTAGTGTTTTTTTTTAATCTTGTTGATTTATTCTTCAAAACATTTATTTACATTCCTATAATTCTTTATTAAATTTTCCATGATTATAATTTTATTTGTAGTTTTTTTTATATTAATATTATTAGTCATTAACGCATATATATATATATAAATTTAAATTAATTTCATTAATATATATATACATAAATATACCCTCACATGTCGAGCATAGAAAGAGATACCTATTTATTAACTTTAAATAATTTATCTAGCAACTATTTGCAATTAAAATACTAACAAAATAATTTTTATTAGTATTTATGTATTTCATATGTTTATATATATACAAATTATTTAATCTTAAATAATAATGCAAAGCCATAAGATGGAAAAAACAAGCCTACTTACATAAATTCAAAATATTTCTAAAAAAGATCTAACTGGATAAAGAGAAAATTAATTATAAATGCATTAACAAATTTAAATATTTAATATTTGTAAAATGTTTATTATATTTGCTTCAAATAATGGCTTTAATGTCTAAAAAAGTGGGTTTAGAGTATAATACAATTTAAGTCCCAGACAAAAAAAAAAAAGATAATTATTATTTAAGAAATATTACTCAGAAAATTTTTGATCAATGTAGTAGCAAATTACATTACAAATTTTGCAGTATCAGAACATTTGTTAAGTATTATATTAACTATAGAGATATGTATAAACTTGCTCACTGATAGTCTAGAGAAATATTAATGACATCAAATGACTCTCAAGCACCAAAATGATAGCCTAGAAAATTGAGAAACTACTTTTTTTTTATTGCTCTGAGGAATACAGTACAATAGCATAAATTTTTCAAAAAAATTTTTTAAGCAGTCCATGCATCATTATTATCTCACCTCCACCATATCATAACTATTTATCATTGCAGAAATTTACACCACCATCTTACGCTGTGCATGCATTTCACAATCAACCATCATTTGTCATGTGAGCTGGAGATATCAAACCACAGAATTTTCATCCCTTGTTTATAGTTTGATGCTTTTCCATTATAATATAGATCATATTTTAAAAAAATAAAAACTAGTTTATCAAAATATTTTTAAAATGAGTGTATGCAAGTTTTACTTTTCTCTTGATTTCAAATGAAACTATCTTAATTGCTATTTAATTAAAAGTAATATATTTAATTAAAAATTACACATTTTTTAATAATTTATTACAAAATATGGCAATCATTCTCTCACATGCGCATTTTAGAATGCTTATATGACAGCCGATCAGATGAAATGATGACTGTAGAGGTAACTCTCAAGTCGCAACACAAGACAGAGATTTTATAAGAAAAAATTGGTTAACCTTTTTTTTTAACTTAAATTTCTATATATATAAGCCAGTATGAAGTATTTTGACTTAAGAGCGTGAAGCTTTTAAACATCTTCCCATTTAACTCGCTGTGAATTATTTTTAAATCAACAACGCGAAATCTTTCGATTTACAACAAAGTAATTTTTTCAGAATTTATGAAATTAACAGTAACGTATGTAAATATTATTTAGTAACCGCAAGTAGTTCGTAATTAAAGTGAAAGACTGAAACCTTCTCGCATGCACATTTTAAAAAAATTAATTGTGTATATTATCTTATATAAATATTGTAATATACGTCCATATATAAAACTAATTACAGTATAATGCCATATAAAACAAATTTAATAAAAAATATGTATAAATGAATTACAAAGTAATGAGAAAAAAAACTAAAAGAAATATATATAAAGTATTTATTTGAATATATAATCCACTATCAGCCAAAATCTGGTATTTAATTTTAGTTTCTGAAAAAATGCCAGTCCAGCAAACTATGTGTTGTATATAGTTTACTTCACTGATTTTTTAATGTCAAAATATTATCTTTGATTTTATTTTATTTTTTTCATATTCATAACCTATTTAATTGCTTTTATGTATTTTATTTTAAATACCACTTTTATATATTGACATATGTCTATCAGAAATACATAAAAATAAGTTTAAGAAAGTATACTTTGATTCTGAAGATGACTTCCAGAATAGTAAATTGTTAAAGGATAATAATAAAAGTGGAAGAGATGGGAGTAAAAAAATTTGGAAATACATTAAAAGGAGGAATGTAGGGGAGAAAGAGATAGTATTACTAAGTGATGAGGGAGTAGAGAGTAGCTCTAGAGAAGAATTAGAGATTATATTAAATAAGTATGTAATGGGTATAGAAAAGATGTTAGATGTGAAGAACAGTGTGATAGCAAACATGAAAGCATATAGTAATGGGAAGACAAAGAATTTTTATTGGGGAATATAAAGTTAAGTGTGAGGAATAGATATAACTATTTGGGAATCGTCTTAAGTAATCAGAGAAATTGCTTGGATGAATGGAGAAAAATTGATAAATGAAGTAAAGAAAAGAAAGGGATTGATAAAGAAATTAACAGTGTTTTCATATAATAAATATGATGTAGCTAGAATTGTATGGAAGGTAGTCGTGGTAGCAGAGTTAACATATGGTAAGGATGCATTATGAAAAAGTACAAAGAAAAGTAGGAAGACATGCATTAGATCAGATGTGTAGATGGCAAAGGAGACAATTCAAGGAGAAATTGGATGGTCAAGTTTTTATATGAGATGCGAAAAACAAAATGAAAATGTTTGGTAGATTGCAGTTTATGGATAATAAAAGAATAGCCAAAATAGTATTTAATTGGGTTATGAATAAAGGGCAGTTAGCAAGATGGGTGAGAAAGGTAATGTGATATGCAGAAGATTTGGCTAAAAAATTTATGTTAGTATACTTGTACAAAAGGTGGGATGATTGCGTTAGAATTGTTGAGTGTTATAGTAGTAAGGAATGGGATAGAAGAATAGAAGCATCAATAAAGAATAGGGAATTGAAGAATAAAAAGAGTTTAAATATATACTGAAGTAAACAGAATATTGGGTGCGAGCTAATTTATGATAATAGCAAGGAAAGTAGTTTACTGTTTAAGACTCAAATGGGATGTTTAGCAACAGGGGATTATACATGTAAATGGAATAATGTGGGTGATTTAGTCTGCAACTTGCATAAGGAAGGCATAGAAAATATTAGGCATCTTTTAATTGAATGTAAATGCCTGAAAACAGAAAAGGGTACAAATAATAAAGTTGTGGGAGAATAAATATAAACAATGATTATACAGAAAGTGGGTTTTTGGTTTTTATGCTGGGTTTAGGAAAAGTTAATTTAGATATAAAAGCCATAGAGTTGGCAAAGATAATGTTGTGGAAATGGGATGGAGCCGGATAGAGAAGAATATAGGAAAAACTTAGGGTGAGGAAGGGAAGTTGGCTAACATGTTCTTCTGAATGTAATTGCTGTGAGATTCCTGACTCCAAGAAAGGAGAAGCCATAGTGTAAATAAACAAGCAAATTAAGGCATTGTTTATAGATTGTTTCAATTATTATTTATGTGAAATTTAGGAAAAAATATCAATAAATTTTATGTAATTTTTTTATATATATATAATGGAGTATCCTAGAACAAGCAGTTCTAAAATCACATTCATTGTAGTATATATTGAAATATTAAAAATAATCTTTAGGCCCATAGCATATACAAAATGAAAATTATATTGATAAAAATAATATACAATTGTTACATATATTTAATTTAATAATGACGTATAGTAAATTCTAGAAATTTCGCAAGCATCATTCATTCAAGCATAGTAAAAAACAATTTAAAGTGATCAATTAAATCTTCACCGTACATAAACATTTGGGTCAAAAAGATAGATGGATTCATTCTATCTTTCCTCAAAGATTTTATCTTGTGTTTGAAAAGTGAGAGTATTCATTTATAGTTAAATCTACAAAACGCATGTGCATTAGCTTATTGACTTATTAATATTACAATTAATTTATGTAACTTTTATATACTACATATTTAAAAGTAATAAATAAACTTTCCTATTGAAAACTGTATAAAAGTCATGGCATATTCATGATTTAAATATCTTTCACTTTTCCTCTTTATTTTGCTTGGAATATAACAGAATATGTAATTTGAAGTTTTTAAACTATACATGAAACAAAAATTATCAAAAAGACATATAACGTAACATTAAAAAATAAATTAAGAATATACAACATAAAAATTATTTTTATTATAGAATATAAAATAAAGAAAAGAGCTTGCTATTCATATTTCAATCAGGGACTAGATGAAATATTTTTAATGAATTATATATTTTTTATACGGCTGCATAAACACAACTTTATTAAAAGATTTGCCTCTGGTTTATATAGATTTATATATAGAGACCTATTATTAGTAAATGTATATATATTGTGTGAAAGAATTTTGATAGATAACCTAATTCACACATTAAATCTCAAATTAAGAAAAAATTTAAAGTAAAATTTTTTTTAATATATATAACACAAATAATCTTATGCACCTTTGTTACAATTAAGTAATTAAAATATGTTCGTAGTTTGCATAAAAACTATATATGTAAATCTTTTACTATCAAGGTAAAATTGTCAGATGTTCCGCATGCTAAATATTAAAAAAAAAAACACATCAAAGCATACAAAGTTGACTAAATTCATTTTAACAATACAAAAAGAAAATATCATTTTTACTTAGCAACAAACTAACTTCTTTATTTTATTTTTATTTTAAAGTTGAATAATAATTCATATTATCAGAATAAATAAAAAAGAAAAATAACTTTCATTCATTAGCAATAGAATAAAACTATTAATTATAAAACTTAATTCCAAGGGATCTATTATTTTAAACAGTTTTAGAAATATAATGTTTCACATAACACTGTAAAAATAATTATTCAAAGAAACATGGTTTAATATACAACATTAATAGTTTATAACTTTTTGATTGCATAAATCGAATTGATCAAAATCTTATGGAATATATTAATTACAAAAATCAGAGCTAGTTGAATATGATTCTGTAAAGTAAAACAAATTTTTATCTAAAAAACATGCATTTTTAAAAAATTGCCTTGACTGATTTCAATGTGGATATTGGTTTTTAAGTTCATATTACACTTGAATCTCTATGATCTTCATATTGGATTTGCATGAGATTTCACTCAGAACAGTACATATTTAAATTAATAAATCAGTTAAATATGTTGTATTAATTAATACATTTAGAAAAAGTTTTAAATTTTTATAAATAATTTTTTAATTTAAAAAATTAATTTTTAGTTCATTGTCTTAATTTTGAATTTTATACATAATTTTATGATAATTCCAAGAATTCATTGAGATTTTTAAATCTTAATATTTTTCTGATTTTTTTTTTACAGATTTTATACCAAAGTGAATTTGTCTAATTGCTACAGAATGATGTAATACTTTAAGAAGACTTTATTTTTGGACTCAGAAATTTATTCTTAAATGTTTTTTTATTTTTTAAATATAAAAATAATAAAAGCATAATGACCCTAGGTTTCATACAGAAATCAGCTCTACTTCTTAATTATTTATCTGTACATCTTTATCCTGCTTAGCGATGGCAATTAGTACCCCCAAGATGCCTCGTAAAGTAAAATCTTTCCGAAAAAAATAACAATTATAATGGTTTTCATTAGGAAAAAATTATTAAATTACTTAAAATTCAAAATATAAAATAAGTGATTAAAACAAATAATGCTTAAATTAAAAAAGTATTAATTAATGAGTAATCATTTTATTTAATATGTTATTTTTAAAAAAATATTAACCTGTGTGTAAATATACTATTTAAAGACATTTCAGTAACAATATAGATAAGTTAATTAATATATTTTGCATCTAAATATTAATATACTTGTTTCATATGGTCAAAGTATATTACTGTGCTAAATAAAACTTAAGTTTTGTTTGTTTTTTGAATTTGTAATTGTTAAAGATGAATATCTTTACTTTAAATATGTCATAAATAAAAGTGCTGAATGTTTGTAAAGTCACTGAATGAAAATTAAATAAAGTACATTAATTATATATTGTATACTATACATTTTTAGCAAGAATGTTGCCATTTTATTTTCAGAAGATTTAGCTATTATGAAGTCGCTATCCTATAATGTCATCAATCTTAAATAATAACCCATTTTTTGACTGTTGTCTAGAAAAAATGATGGATATTCTTTTAAAAAGTTACAATTTTTTTTTAAAGATTGTAATGACTAATCGATCGTAAATCAAAATAGTGGGTACAAATTGATGATGATCGCTATGGTGAAAACTCGCATAAAGGTCCATTGCTAACCAGGTAAAGATGTATTTTAGTGCAAGCGGAAGACATATTTATTATAAATACTAAATTTTATTTTTTTTAGTTGTTAGTGAAATAATCTATTGAATAAAAACAGAGAAAATATTGATAACTAAGAATAAAACACTGTAAAATTCTGTGAAATAATTTGTCCAATTTTTTATTATTATTAACTAGTACTTAGATAGACAAAAATTTACTTTATTTTTAAATACTTTTCATCTAACTTCTACTTTTTTGAATATCAACTTCATAAATGACAAAAGATTCAAAATAATGGGCATAGTCAAGACAATTATCTATAACAGATATCCAGCTTCATTCACCTCTCCCACTAGTATATTGCATTTACAAATATTTGCCTTTAAAAAGTGAATTCCTTAAATTATATCATAGATTATATAGTACAATTCCTGTTTTGTTTTTTTAATTAAAAATTAACCTTGGTGTTAATAAGCTTTAAGCAGAAAAAGAATGAATAATTATGGCAAAAGAATTTGTTTATTTATGCATGACATCTAAATTAGATTGTAATATAATTCTTTAATTTAATAGGTGATAACATTTTGTTGTTATTGTTAATATATAAACAAATATAAACCGCATTAACAGCATATGATAGACTCGAGTGTTAAAGGGTTCTGATCAAACTCATCTAATCATTTTGGTGCTCAAATGTTATGGCTTCTTCAGCAATTTTTTTTTTTAAATATATATATATCAAAAGCTAACATGCATTTTAGGTAATATTCAAATTAAAAATTGATAAATAATTTACATTATGAAAGAATTGTATATGATATATTAAATAGATTTAGTTAACAATTTTACAAATCCTTTTTTTTTTTAAAAAAAAAATACATCATATCTAAATATATATACTGTATTGTGAAAAAAGTAAATAAACAAATGACTAATGTTTTCATAATGCAGCATCCAGTTTTTAGATTCAAAAATATTAGGATGGAATATAATAAAAGTCATAATGAGTAAATATAGACAATTCTTATATTGCATTTAATGCTCTTAAGGTTTTGTTTTAAGGTTATGTATTATTCATTATGTTAAGTTATTTATCATATTACAACACTTTTGTAATATATAATATTTTTTTATTCCTTTCCAAGTAAAAAATTGTTTTTAGTTATTTTTTCATTTTTTTTTACTAAGAATATTTTGCATTTTATGATTGGCTTTGTGCTGCGTTTTGCTTTTTTTCATGCTGTTTGTTAAGTGTGTGCTCGTTCAACGCGAGTGCATTTAACCTGAACTTCGTCTTCCATTCAGATGGTGCAGCTTCAACTGGCCTGGCCCACTCCGTGCTTTGATTTTCACTAGTTTGGAGTCTGCCGTAAAGGTCATTAATAGTGACGCCCATTCTCTCTATGTATTTTTAATATATATTTTAAATCAAAAAATATATATACAAATTTCTAGAAACACACTTTTAACTTTTATGCATACACACAAATATATTTAAATGGTGTTTGTAAATTTATTATTAAATTTATAGATGGATAGATAAATATATTATTACTCAGAGTTTGAATTTTTATATATATATTTTATTTTGATAATAATTTACCTTGAAAGTCTATTATAGTAATAATTTAAATAATTTTGTTAGAATTTTTTTGTATATATTGTTTGTTGCCATTGGAATAATTTTCAAATAATTAGTTCATAATAATATCTGTTCTATAACATAAACTTGCTACATTTATTTAACAGTTTTGAGTGTACAATAATTAGGATAAGTTTTCTCAAGCTTCGAAAAAAATTAATTTATTGTTGAATTTTATTTTAAACAGCTGTTATATTATGTTTATATTTTAGTGTTTAATTTGTGTCATCGAAATTAAAAATTTATTTTGGAATGTAATTACCATCAGTAATCAGAAGTTTATCTTATCTGAATGAATTCTCATGACATTTCTATTTATTGTATACTCTTTTTTTTTGAATCTTTATAATTTTAATATAGCCATATATATAATCTTAATGGTGGCTTCAGTTCATGCATTATATTCTCAAGGCAAATACTATATTTACATTTTACTTGACTTGGTATCTTCAAATTTCATATTAAAGCTGTATATATAGCATTATCTTTTATGATTAGAAGGTATTGCTGATATATTTTAATTAAAAAAATTCCCTACTACAATTATACAAACATTCCATATTATAATACTGAAAATAGCTTTTATATTTTACAACCACCCTATTATTTTTTATGAGTGGAAAGTATTGCTGTTAACAAATTCACTATTATTATTATACAAACATTTAATATGATAATACTGAAAAAGGCTTTTGTATTTTGCCGCTACCCTCTTTACTTGAAAAAATTTGTCACATTGTTCTAAATTACTCAATCATGATTATACAGAATTATATTCCCAAATAGTACATTTTTGATTACTCATTATTAAGACTACTACTTTTACAACTCTTGTCAAGTTATTTTCAGATCCTCATATAGCATTTTGAAAATCATTTGAAAACTTCCTCTTTTTTTGTCTTATTTAAAACTCATCTGTGTGCATATAGAATTTTAACATTATTTCATATCTAGTTTTATGTAAATGCGTAATATCTTTTGATATTTTTGACTATCTTTGTTTCAAATTTTGGGTTTTTACTGCCATTTTCTTTGTAAAATTTAATTATATATACATATTTAATATGATTGTATGTGCTTAATGGTTTGTGTATTTTTTGAAATTGGGATATATATATATATATCTAAGTAAAGTATTCAGTTAGATACTTTTGTATTATTCCTGCTATGACTTATTACTCTGGTGACTTATTATTCTAAGATAGCGATATGTTTAAAATAACACCTCCAAAGGATGTGCTGATAAAGTTAATTGATAAAATTTGTCACAGATCCCATGAGGGTGTTATTTTAAACATATCGCAAACTTAGCAGAGTAATACAGAAAACCAGGTCTAATATCAAACTTCAAATCCAAAATAAAAATAGAAACATATATTCATTATGGAAAAAAGAAAAAACACATTATGGTACTAAATAAAAACAGGTAGTTGTGAGGGATTTTTTTATTATTGCACTTTAATACCCAACATATGTAATATACCAAACTGCAAATCTAAAAAAAAAATCTTATTTCCAGTGATGGAGATATATATTCATTATGGAAAAAGGAAAAATATGAAAAAGAAGCCTGAAACATTTTTTAATTGCTGAACTATAACATTAAATTTTAGCTTTAGTTGTTTTTTTTTTAACTTAAAAAAAAAAAGATCTAACTGTAACTTTAACATTATATTTTAAATATATGTATAAAGTTTTAGCAAATAAAAAAAAAAAGACATACAAATATAAAAAAAATTTTAGCAGTAAATGTAATGTATTTTTTTTTTTTTTTAAGTGTCATAGCATCGACTGGGACGCGAACCCGCAACCCGGGCAACTACCCGCAAGTGCAAGGCAGTCGCGCTGACCTCTCGACCACCAATGCAAGACATTTTTAAATATGAAACTATATTGCTATTGGTTTTTTTTTGGGGGGTGTCACTTGCAGACTGAACATAAGTCAGCATGTTTTACAACTTGGTGACGTGTATGTATATTTGATATGGATTAGTCATGCCAGGATTCTTGGATGATATGACATCATAAATGGAAATTTTGAATAATTATTATCGGACACAAACGTCATAAGAATAATACGCCATAACATGAATGATACCAAAAAAGTACCTTCAGTTATTTTGAGTACATAGATATATACTCTCCCTTTCTTTCATTTTGAATTTTTTAGTAATTGTTTAATCTTGCAGTGTAGCATCTTTACTGATTTGTTTATATATTGGTGCTAATTAGATTTTTTTTACTGCTACTGATATTTTATTTTTTGCTATATTCTCATTAACTGCTTGTCTTTGATTTTAATTTTTTTTACTATATTTTGTATATTAGAATTGGATAAAATTTAGTTTAAATTGAATGTGTGTATAGATATATATAAGAAAAGATCATACTTAGTTTGTATTTTATAAATATCACTAATAGTTTTCTATAAAGATCTGTCTCAAATTTTTTTAAAATAATCCAGAAACTTTTTTATTTCATTCTCTGTCCTCAAAATAATTTCTTTTAAGGATGATTCATATCTCTGGTTGAAGATTGTTCGTGTTGAGCATTTATTATTAGTTTTTAATTTTTATAAGTTTAGTATATTAGTAATGCCAATCTGGCCCCACTCCTTCAATATTTGAATGTTTGTTCCATTTTAGAGTTTTGAATCCATCACTCATAATTATAAAAATGTTTTTAATTGTCATCTTTACTTTTTTCTTATTTTTTAATGAAATAACTGTCGTTTTATTTTTTATTTATAGTGACTATTATTAGATTAAATTTAACTTATAAAAGATCATACTTCTTTTATTTATGTAAGTTTAAGTCATTTCACGATTATTTTATGAAATATGACTTGTACTTAATAATATTGAAAAATATTATGCAATTATTCATTTTATTGCATATATTTCATTTAACTTATTTTTATATTAAAAATAATACAGGATTTTTGAAAACTTAAGTAAATTCACAATTAGAAAATTAAAATAACTCAAGAGTGATGTAGTTTATTTTTCATTAATTAAAATATATTTTGAGAAAAGTTTGAAAAGTAATGGAAAAACCAGGTTTAGAGATATAAATCTTAGATATAATTGAAGTGTTTATACAAAGGATAAATTGTTTTGTTGAAGAAAAAAACTTCAGAATTAAATAATTTAATACTGTTATCATTATTATCATTTTGATTCAAAATTATTGTGATGAATTATATGTATGCTAATCTTCAGTAAACTTTGCTGAAGATTAATGCCTGTGAGTTCATCATTTTGGAATCAAATCTGAGAATTTTTTGTGTAAATTTTTCATTATTTGGCATTGAATCTGTGACAACATTATAATTGGGATCTCCTGTATTTGGATTATTTTTCAAGGTATGAACTAGTGAAAAATAGTATGAAAATTGACAGTAGATATTTAATTCTTGAAGAGTTTTTTTTTTTTTGAGCATTTTCCATTTATGTTTATTATTATTGTCATAAATTTTGAAACTGGATATCTACATAAATGGCATGTATATTTTAATATACCTATAGTGAAGCAGTATTATTCACTTTTATAAGCATTAAAAACCTTAATTAAATAATAATTTGTTAATATTTTCCCTTAAAAAGCATACTATAAATATTTTATTATTTATATAAAATAATGATACCCATATTCTCATTGCTTATAAAAATTAATAATAAAGTAGCTAAGACTGCCTTGCCTAATATTGGATTATATGTATATTCATAAGTTATATCTGAATATTTAAGGAAACAATTCTTATCCCAAAATGATTTATTTATTTCTTTTTTTTTTTTTTTTTTTGATGATTGTGTAATATCTTGGAATTAAAAATGAAAGAAGTTCTTCAAGTCATTGATAAGTAATAAATTATTTGCTAGTTTTTAAATCACTTTCAAAAATTTACTAGTTTGACTCTAAAAAATTGTTAAATATCAATCTTTATGGATTTTTTCTTAATTAATAATTTGATAGAAAATTAGAGTAGTTAGTTATGTAATGAATTTCATCTATCTAATTATAAATATTTAATTTTTTTAAAACATATTAAATGATTTTTATAAATAAAAAAAAGTTAAATAGAAAATGTTAACCTTTTCAATATCCTAATTACATTGAATGTAAATGATAACCTTGAAGAATCTAATTGTATAAATAATGAAATTTATATATATGACATGATTCAAAAATTGTGTATTGTTTCCTTGTTTTATTTCTTTTTTAAAATTATTTTAAAATTGTTTTTGTTATTAAATGTAACCAATCAGATATTCATATATATAATATTTACATCTAAATAGTCCTATATGGTATAATAGGCATTTAAACACATATTTATAAATGAGCATATTTATTCTGAAAAAAGACAATGATATAAGTACCAAGAAATCTGATTGTTTTTAATGAAAAAAAATTATAATGATTAATGTATAGAGTTTTGTGTTTTTTTAATAGTAATAGAAAATTATAAAAGTTAATTTATATTTGAAAAACTTGAAATAGTAGATTAAGTTTCAAAAAAAAAAAAAACTACTTTCCAAACTATTATATTAAAAATTTGGCTTAGATCAATTAACACACATTTAGTTTGTTATGTAGTTACAAAGATAGTGAATTACAATGAGTTTTTTTTTTTTTAATTACTGATAAGTATGTGTTTTTGAACTGATAATTTTATGGTCTTAAATCTTCTTAAGTTGTAAATAATGTGTGTGTGTTTTTAGTTGTTGTTTTTTTCTAATTAGTCTATTAATTAAAGTCTGTTCAATGACTTTAAAAAAATCATCTGTTTAGTTAGAACATATGAAATTTTTGTTTGTTTGATATCATAGTTGAACCTCTTGATAGTTTTTTTAATGTCTTCCACAAATAATGATTTATTATCTTTATAAATGCATTAATTAACTGAAATAAAAGTGGTTATCCTCATTAGAATATATAACAAATAAACACACACTGGCAGAAATATTTATCTTATCACCAAATCACAATTACATTTCTTTTTATATAGACCACTTTACAGCCACAGTATTATTAATAGAGTTACTTCATAATATAAACATTTTTGATAAATCAAGATTTAAAATAGTCTTGCCTTAAATAAAAGAGCTTTAATACTATTTATTAAAAAAAACTGGTGAACTGTATCTATACTCAAGGATAAAAAAAACTTTGCATTTTCATAGCTTTTATGTAAGCATGAGTAAATTATACTTATTATGTACTTTAATGCAGTGTTGGAATGATTGACTTGAAAATCAAAGATCTTTGGATTGAAATTCATTTTGTCACTTTTGATTTTCAACCATCACATAATCTCACAAGTAACTAACCATTTGATATTTATTATATATAGCAATCATGGAATTGGTATAGAAATGATTTCATATATGTTTTTGGAGAAAAATCTTAGGTGTCAAGTATTTATTTGCATGTTAAATTATTAAAACATAAAAGCAATTAAAAATAATCATTGCAATCAGAGATTACTAGCAGAGGCTATGGAGATAATTAAATTCTATCAGAGAAAATTATTAAATGAGAAAAAAGTATTTTTATTATTTAATATAAAAAAATCAATATTGTCCATATTCATATAGCTTGAGAAGACAAAACTTATGGGGCAAATGTTGCAATCACATCAGTAATATTCATAAAATTCAATATAAAGTACTAAGATAGGAAAGTTTTCATCTATATAAAAATTCACAATGGAGAAATGTGGCTGACCTTTGAATCATGCAGATAGTTCCATTAGACTATTATAATTGTTTTAGTTTGATCTTAATTTCTCAGTTGACATTCAGTATCATCATATTATTTTGAAATCGTTAATTTTTATATTTATTGTCTTCAATAATAAAAATAATGTAATATTCAAATAGACCAAATAATTTTTAGTCATATTTATGTAATTTCTTATTCAAAAACCTTGCCTAAATGTCTTATTTGGGAAATGCTTAAAACAAGTATATATGTACACACTAGAAGTTCCCAACAGATTATTTTCTTATATCTTTTGTTGGTTAATTAGAAACAAAAAAAAAGACATCATATTACAGTTTAGGCAATACTTTATAGAAGCAAATGGTTTAAATTATTCTATTGCTGCCTTCGGTAATCAATAAATAATATATTTAGTAAACACTGCTGTCTAATATCTTGATTATTCGAGCTTTATAATAGATAATAGGACTGGAATAAAGTTTGATGATATATCCATATCGTGACTGAATAAGAATGCATATGTATATCATCTTTGAATTTCCTTTTTTCATTTTCACTTTTAATTCTATAATTACATTTCACATGTAAAATAGACACAGTATGATACTATCAAAATATATGTAAAGAAAACAATGTATACAAATTGAACGATTTCCTTGTCTGTTGAACTTAAAACATTATGGGTAAATATTAATTACAATAATCATTAATTTTATTTTTATTAGATATACATTTATTTTATATTTCATAAAGTATTTTAAAGATTTCTTTTTATATCTGTATTGTATTTTTACAATTTAAAAAAATATAACCGATTTTTTTTTACTTTGCTTTCATGTTGCAACATTTATGCAAAATATAATATTAATAATTAATGTTTGTCTTTTTTGTTTGGCTGGGGTTTTTTTTTTTTTTGCATTAAGTTCTTTTTAATATTAAAAATGCTAACAATAAAATCAAAGATAATATATGTAAAAAGGTTAATGATAAATTTGTTTTGTACCTGCCATTTTGAAGAAAAAATGAAAATTCAGATTATAACAATAAACATAATTTGTGGTACAGTTTTATTACGCGTTCTGTGTCTTGATTTTTTTCTACATATGGGCAAACCACTGAACCTTATTCACATAGTAAGTGATAAACCTAATATAACAATAAATATGTCAGTAAAATATATTTAATATTAAAATAATTTGATTGTCAAAAGTATAAATACCTAATTTTATTTTTTATTTTGAAGTTGTTTAAACAATAAAATTAATAGTAAATAAATGGAGATTTGTCCATGCAAACGTTTTGTCTTTGCCAGTTATCAGAAGTATAATCATAGATCTTTGTTTATTTTTTTAGTTTTTTCACTAAATAATATGAATAAGTAAAAGAGGGAAATATATTGCTTTTTCATAATATCTGTTAATTTTAAAAAAAAAAATTTGTTATAATTTTTTTCCCCATATTAAAAAATGTAGTGAAAAAATAGCTTATCTAGATCTCTTTATCAATGCCAGTAGCACTATGTTTAACTTAATATTATATTTATTAAATGTTGAAACAATTAAAAAATATAGAATTTTTTAATTAAGTATTGTTTTTGTTTTTTTTTGTACTTTGTAGCCTTTATTTTCATACTATCCATTAATTATAGTTATAGTGTAATAAAGTTGTACTATTTGTTCATTTAATTTTTTTTTTCCTGTAGCTTTTACTTTCATACTAAATAGCCTAACATAATACTAAATGCATGAATGAATATGAATAAGATTGAAATAATATGAACAATAAACATTATACATATTTAAATATAAAATTCTTCCCCATTTATTTATATTTTACTCATATATTTGTTAGATTTATCATTTAGTATTGGTTCAGTGATTCCACCATATATGGAAAAAAATTCCAGAGTGCACACTAAAATGGTATCCAATTTTTTTTGCAACTTCATAATGACAAAAAAAAAAAAGCAACATAGTCATTTATATTATTTTCCTGAAGATTTGTAATGATGCTGTTTTAGTTGTATTTTTATATTGGACTATTTCCATCATCTAATACGAATATTGAATGTCCTTAGAAAAATTTGTTAGCTAACCTGTTTGATGTGCTGTTACTAATAGTTGAATGTATTTGGAATATTTAAATAAAGTTAAATTTTTCTAAAGACATTCAATACTCATATTAGATTATAGAAATAGTCCAATTTAAAAATACAATAGTCAGTTATATTTATTAATATGTTTGCAGTACTGAAAATGTACGTGTATAATAATAAATTTTTATATTTTACTTCGTGATTTTATAGTTTATTTTTTAATCATTTATATTTTCTAATCATTTAGCAATTGCAACAAATTATTTATATTGTGTTGTAATTTAATATAAAATAAAATATTTCCTATATAATATATACCTGTAGCCTTCATATAAATTAAACATTTTTTAGTTAGCTTGGAATATATATTCCACTTAATATATTAATTATATGGAAAATTAATGTTTGATATATCATTTCTTTGCCATTTTTTTAATATTATATTAAGAATCCTATATTTATATTCAAGTTTATACTTATATAAACAGTGAAGATGTTAGTTGTTATAAATATGTTAACATTGTATTTATTGAAATACATTTATATTTTGTATTAAGGAGTGAAAATGTACATATAGTATATTTAATGTTTTTATGGTTATATGATGTAAAAGTAGTTTGGGTTAAACTGTGTTATTTTTGCTTATTTCCCAACGTTTCAATGAAGTAGCATCCACCATTGTCAAAGTTAACTTTTCAAAGAAAAACTGTCAGATCTCAAATAGTAACAAGATTGAGTGTGAGGTAAAGAAATTGGTCACAAATCTGATTTTGAATATGCAAAAATACTTGTTAATTTGGAAAAGTATGAATTGAGAATCATGAGGGAGTCTATTGAAATATTAAAAAGACCAACTGGTTTAAATAGAGCTGATGAAGCACAATGTATTCCAGCCTTATGGAGACCACTTATTTTATCTTTTCTAATATAAACCTGAAAACAATTAATCATGAAATTGAAGAAAATAAACATTTTGTTAATTCACATATTCTGCATGCTACTACTTCACGCTTAATCTCATTCTTTATCTCATACTGAATCTCTTTACTATTTGAGATCTAACAGTTTTTCTTTGAAAAGTTAACCTTGAGTGGATGCTATTTCGTCAAAACATTGGGAAGTAAGCAAAAGTAATACATCATTTAACATAAAAACCTACTTTATATATATAACATTCTTAATAATAACATTATTTTAGAAAGAAAAGAAGTGATAGAAAAATATGAAATAAAGTTGTATGATTTTAAGAAGTGTAAATTTTTGAAAAGACAGGTGTGGAGATAAAAGCATGATATATACAAAACATAATTATTGATAGAAGTAAGACTTTTGAACTATGTGCAGCATCAAAAAAACATACACAAAGTTATACATATTTTAGTTATTAGTAAACCTCTTCGGTTCTAGTAAACTATTCACTGTACAGCCTGTGTTGGCGCTGTTTCTGTGTAAAAACACAGAATTATACCGCTTTCGCGGCCGAACCTACGGCTAATATATGAGTAATCATTAATATACAAGTAGATCGTTATGTAGAGGTTATAATACGCAGCCAATTCTTCCGTGTATCAATAAAACTACATCTACTAACAATACTATGATCGTATAATTTGTTGTTGATTTCATTGCGGGTTGAAATCCTATGCATATTGACAAAATTTGTATTGTCGCTAGAATTTAAGATGAGAGTGTAAGCATTGTCATCTTTTTCAAGTGTTTATTTGTTGATGTTTATGATTTTCTGTATTTCCCAACTGAAAGATTTTTGCGTACTAGTAATTTTCAGCGTATTATTGATATTTGTCAAAATTTGGGTTTTTTTTTTTTTTGGAGGTCAAAAAAGACAAAATAAAATTTCTCAAGTTCTTTGGCAGACGATTGGAGTTGTTTGCGGAAAAACTACCGTTTCTGTCGTGACTCGGACGAGAATTGAAAAAGAACAAAATGTCTACCACGTTATTATATTTGTGGGACATCCCAAACAGAGAAAGTGAGGCGGTTGCATTTTTGCAAGCCCAAAACATCCTGCCATTCGTTACAGTTGATTTAGTTCAGTCATATGTGGTTAATAATTTTATTTTCTGGAAAGAATTTGTGTTTTGTTTGCGATTATTTTTATCTGTAAATCATGTAATTAACACCCAGAATGACAGTGTTAAAAAGGGGCGGCGTAGTTTGTTGGACATCTCTTGATTCATTGATTTTTTTAAAAAAAAAAAATACTTCTTCTTTTGACATACCTATTCGTTCCGTTTAGAAGCAAAAAGAGGGTTTTTTTGTTGTTGTTTTAAATCAATAAATAGCACGTTAAGTAGATTTTAAAAATAAACCCGAGCTAATTTTTGTTGGTAAAAAAGAACAAAAATACCGGACATTTTATTTGTTATGAAAACAAAAAATCTTTAACAAACTTGTACGACTCTTAAAAAAGATAAATAAATAAATCCTACAGAATGTAACAAAACCGGTTAACATACATATTTTTTGTGTTAAAAAAACAATACCGCGATTGACTTTTTGGTTTTGGTTTTTGACGTTTTATTTGTTATTCTTAAAAAAAGCAAAAAAATAAAACCCGCCGCCAAAAAAAAAACCCCGTATTTATAAATCTAAGAGAAAAAAAGAAGTCCCGTTTTATTTATTAGTATTAAAAAAAATCAAAACCCGTTTTATTTGTTATTATTAAAAAAATCAAAACACGCCGCCCAAAAAAAAAAACCCCCATATTTATAAATGTAAGATAAAATACCAAACAATTCTTTTCGTTTATAAGCAAATACGGACATCTGAGGTGGAGTTTGTCGGGCAATCAACAGCAACACCCCGCATTTTTAACATAATTCAAAAAGAAAGTGTCGATTCTAATTTTAAATAACAACAACAAAAAAAAAAGAAAGTCGTATGTAAAGCAAATTGTGTATATTTGAGATATTCCAAAAAAAAAAGTTAAAACTGTCTCTTATACTTTGAAATGTATCGAATCCAAAAAAAAAGACATCTGTAAAAAAGAAACAGTAGATTTAGAATGGAAATCTCCCCCCCCCCCCAATAAAGGCGTATGTCAAAAATTATTTATTTTTGAGATCCAAAAAAAAGGTCAAACTGTTCATTATAGTTTTAAATTTATCAAATAAAAACCAAAAAAAAAAAATAATTATGTCCAAAACAAACAACAACAATATATTAAAAAGAAAAAATAAATAAAACAGCTGTATGTCAAAATACAATCTATTAGATATAAAAAAAAAAAAATCTAGTGGCCCGGTAATGTTATATCGCTTTGTTTTTAACTAGAAACAGCGCCACCAAAGGCTGCACAGTTAATATAGTTTACTAGAACCAAATTTTATTATGAATTGTGTAGGTATTTGAATCAGAAACATAGCAGTTAAGATAATAAAATGTAGATCTGAAAAACTGATAATGAGATTTACAAATGGCATACGAAATCTGATTTTGTAAAAGTATTAACTTTTAAATAAAAGCAATTTTTTGGAAAGGTTGAAAATATATTTATATGTAAATATGTAACCCATATTCATTTATGGATTTGTTAGATTACACTGCGTATAAGTAAAAAAAAATGATTGATGTAAAACATAAGGTATTATTTATGTTTTGTTTTTATTATTGATTATTGTGACCCAGTATACTACTGGAAATGATTGTATAATTGTATGAAACAGTTCTTAAAATTGTCTGCAGAAACTTTATTGTAAGCTTTTGGATATCTTGAATTGAATCATGATTTTTACAGCCAGTTTTAATTTTGAAATAGCCAAAAGTTAAATGGGGGGGGGTCAAGCATTGCAATGCCCCCCCCTTTTTGGCTAAAAATCTCACATAATCTTGGTGCTATTGACTGGAGCTTTATTATACAACAGTACTTAGTATTCAATATATGATATTTGAGAATGTAAATATGGTAAAAAAAAAAAAAAATCCTTTAAAATATATGTAAAAAAAAACAACAATAATGTTTTGATTCAGCTCTTTGGCATTTGAAATATGTTTGGTTTTTCTTTTTCTGAAGATCTCTATTTTAAACTGTTGCTTGCTTGATGGCTCATATTTGAAATACTGTGTCTCATCACCCATTACAATGTTTCATAATAATTCTTGATCATAGTTGTGATTTTTGCCATATCTCTGCAGTGCTCACTTTGATATTTTTTTAGTTGATTACCAGTGAGGCACAATGTGCATATTTTTCATTTTTTTTTAATCTTTCATTAAAATGTGATGGATAATGCTTTTGGCAATGCCAATGACTTCTTGAAAGAGTCTAACAGATACATATTAATCATTTCAAATAATTTTGACAATTTTTTGCACATTTTATTTCCATTTGTTTTTAAACATGGCTGTGAATTGTCCACTATTTTCCCTATCATTACAAAATCTTGGAAATCATTTGAAAATGTTTTTGCGATTTATAGCTTTATCGTTATATAGCAATTTTGTTCCGTCCTGAGTTTTTTTGCAAAGGTACAAAACATGTCACCAAGCGTAAAATTTTTATGGAAAATAGCTAAATTATGATGTCACTTTGTAACACATGAACTGATTCAAGATACTGCTGCAGGTATTTGGAAGAAAAAACATTTTTTTACTGGGGTATACTATATATATTATTTACTTTCTTTATTACTTTTATAATGCTTCATATAATTATGACCCACTATTGACGATTTTCATTGCCCCAGCAATCTTTTCCAAAACTATAACAACCACAATACAAATATGTATAATCGATATACCTGCATATTATCTTCATATACCTCTATACATAATTATTACCTCTTTATATAATATTTTAACCTTTTTTATATTTATCAAACAATACTTTCTATAATCATATATATATACATTTTAAAATATTTAACTCTAACGTTATATATTCATATTTTTATATTTTACATTATCTTTTCTTTTTATCTTTTACTACTAATAGTTTTAACTTAATTTTTAACATATTTTATACCTACCTGCTACTTATATTTTCAAAGTTAATTTTTAACATATTTTATACCTACCTGCTACTTATATTTTCAAAGCTTAACTCCTAACTTCAAACTTAACTTTTATAGCTATATTTAGTAGCTCCCTCTTTTTAGTTTTTATATAATTAAATCTATTCTTATTTTTAATACTTAATCATATTTTTATTTTATACCTAGTTGTGTTTCCTCTTTCTATTTTTTTATATAATTAAATCTATTGTTATTTTTAATCCTACTAATATTATTTATTTTATTATATCTAAATTTTTTCAGGGCCAAATCTTTATTTAATCCTGGTTTAATATTATTGATATGAATAGCTTCTTTTTTATTTTTCTATCCCTTTTATTATTTGAAAATTGTATCATTTTTATACAATCCTTTTCAAACTCATGCCCTGTTTCTAATTTATGTAAATATATCTGTGAATTTCTATCATATTTATGTTATCATAGTCTTCTATATATTGATTTTTTTTTGTTTCTTCGACAATTTACTTATTAATTTGGCACTTTTTACATTTAATTTTATATATTCCATTTATTTTATTATCTGAATTTTTATTATAAATACTAAATTCTTATTTTCTAAAATATTAATTGTATTTTTTTTTTATTATTATATTAAAATTTTTATTTATTTTACCTATAACTTTATTTAAATTTTTAACTACATATTATTTCCTGTCTTTATACCTACATAATTAATTGTATCTATATTATTATTATTATTACTAATTTTTTCTTTATTATTATTTATATAATCTATCTTATTTTCTATTAACCTAATATCATTTATAAATTTATTTGGATAATCATTATTTATAAATTCTTTTATTTAATTTATTTGTTTAATATATCGTAGGTGACTTCTTTTGTAATGAAATTAAAATAATATATTTTCGTAAATTTTTAATATATTTTGTTCTAATATTATGTTTGAATTAGAATGAAGAATATCAAGTTTTACTTATCTTTGAAGTGTGATCTAAAAGAAATGAAATCAATATAAATTACAGTACAAAATAGATGTGGAAACAAATGACTGATATTTTTCATTCTAATTATAATTTTATTTTTCAAATATTGCTGTATTAAAAAAATTCATTTATAAAATAGTCATTTAAATTTATTTTTTTTGATAACTATTTTTTTACAGCCCATTTTTTAGAAGTTCATATACATAAAATTTTAAATAAGTACATTTTTCACATATATGAAATAGAATTGCAGTTAACTAATCTTCCTATAGCAGTGAAAACTTAAACAAACTCGCCATCTTTACATTAGTAAATTATAAGAATAGAAGGGACCATCCACTTCTTAAACCCGTGATAGAAATATGCTTAGCCATGTTGAAATTTCAGAGTGAAAGTAATATTTAAACCAGTTGTAAATAGAGTATTAATAAGTAACATCACAATTAAATAAAGAATATACACTATCATTTTTAAACAACTCCTTGCATTGATAATCAATTAGAAATCAAGTAATTAGAAATATTAAATAAGGTCAGCATTGACATATATAAACTAGAAATGGAAACAAAAGTTTGTTGACATAAGATGGTGTATTTGTTTAGTTATTTGCAATTAGAAAAAACATTGTCAATTTTAAAATTCTACTTTATTAATATATTTTTTATAATATATGAGTCTGCTTAATCACAGAATCATCTTCTAAGAGATTTGAACTTAACTGGGCCTATTTTTCATCAATACATACTATATACATATATAAATGCTTAGCTGTAAAGTGTTAAAGGCGATTAATATATTGATTACATTTAACAGTGCATATCTGGACTTTTATCACAAACATTTTAAAAACAGATGATTTCTGATTTCAGAGAGACAATTTTATCAATTCTAAAACATTTTTCCCCCAGTTTTTTCAAATGATACAATACACATTGCTCACTTTTTCAGACTTGAATGCCAAGAAAAAAATATAAAGCATACTATAGTGTTTAAATATACTTCTGCTCGGCTATAAATAAATAATTCACTTATTTCTCATTATAATCTTTTTTAATTTTATTTATTTTAATTGTGATTGTGACATATTTGAAATCCAATTGTCTGATTTGGAATATAATAGAAACCATATACAGTATTAATATTTCACTTGATATGGTTTCATTCAGCAAGAAATGTATTTTTTATGTAGATTGATTTTATTATTGTAATAGTTCTGTAAATATTTTTATATAGAAGCACATATTCAATGGCACAGTTATAGATTAGTAAAATATATATGTAAATATTGACAGTTAAATTAAGAGTATTCTTAAAATTACACATTTTTGTTTTAATATTAAGTAAAACTTAGTATACAATCTGTTTTTGTTTTTTTTTTTAAATTGGACATACAAAAGTTAAATTGAAGAGTTCTAAAGAATTTTTATGCATATGTATTTTCTACAATAGACTGACAAGTTAAATATTAATTTGAAATTCAAACTTACCCTATTATGTTTTTGTAGTTTTTGAATAATAATAAGGAAAAAATTCAAACTCTGAATTTTTGTTAATGTAAAACTAAAGGGAGAAAAAAAATGGAGATAATGAATTATTTATATTGGGGGGAAAATATTGATTCTTTTCTAATACTGTTGTTAAATTGTTTTAATAGTTTTAAATTTTTTAATATATGAAAAAAGAAATTAAATTATATTTTAAAATTTCCAATAAATTATTTTTTCATTTTTGAAGTAAATTTTTTTTTGTTTGTACTTAAAATTGGATCTTTTTAAAATAAGAATGTTTTTTATACTATTTTAATCTGAATTATTTAGATATTTAATTCAGTATATATATTTTTTGTTTTGGTTTATATATATATATATACACATTTGAAATTAAAGAAATGATAATAATAATGTTGAAATTCTGTCTAATAAATGCAAAATTTTATATTAAATTCTAAAAGTTTTAAATATTTTTTTCCCTTCGGTAACTTTTTTTTTTTGTCAATTTTTGCAGAATAACATGAAATGTATAATAACCAAATGAGATTCTTTTTTGTTTTCAAAAAGCAAAATATAATGGAAAAATATTATAACTGGAGGTTGTCACAAATGCAGTGAAGTCTGCTACAAAGAAGGCTTTTAGAATAAATAATTATAGAATGAATACAATTAAAATTTATATGATAAATGCAACAGCATATAAAAAACACTAAAGGGCAGAATTTTTGCTGTGCAAAAACTTAGCTATCAGTTTAGTTTATGTAACCTTTTTTGTCTTTAGCAGTAAAAATGTGTATATTTTTTTTAAAAATATTGACAAATGCATATACTATAATAATTTCAACTGTAAAAGCCAATTTTAAAATCTGATTTAATGTTAATATTAATAATAAAAAAATTTCAAAACAATTTCGATGATAATGGCAGAAATCCATTATTTTTTTCTCAGGCAATAGAAAAAAAATTTTTGTGCTTAAAAGTACAGTATTTTCCTTGATTTATATACTGTAATAATTTTAACTGTATGCCATTAAAGCCAAGTTTGAAATCTGGTTAATGTTGATGTCAAGATAATTTCAAAGTGAAAGTAGAGTATTTTACAGAGATAACGATAGATATCTAAATGCTAATCTAGAAATGGCTAAATTGAATCATTGAAATAGCAAATAGTTGATTAGTAATCACATGTCGTAAAAAATTTTATAGCAATAATTATTTTTGTTACTGTTTTTGCAATTTATTTCATAATTTATAAGTTTTATTTATTGTAAATTCTTTTCATACAGATATTAATTTTAATCATGAATCAGAGAAATAGTATCAGAAAATTGATTAGCATTGAAATAGAAAAAGAAATCAATTTAAAATGAAAGAGTAATAAAATCAATTGGCAATTTAAGTTATTAATATAATATGGTTTAGCTAAGTTAACTATCTGCACCATTTTTAAACATGAGAGATTAAAAAAAGCTCAGCCAGCCAAAGGGATATTGAGATTGAGAAATTCGCATTGTAATATTATGAGTAAATGGCAGGTAATAACTCCATTGAGATAATCAGTTGTGAAAATCCTAGGTAATAGTTTTTTACCATTTTCCTAATACAAGTGCTTTTTCTACAGAACTTATTGCCAGTAGATTGCACAGTATTACAAGACATGGTGAGACTACTAATGCAGATAAAACACTACTGAATATTATCTCACAAGAAAATAGAAATTCTGAAATCAACACTGTGAATTTTTATTAGAATGTGCAAGTATACATTTTAATATTTTGTTTTTAAAAGATGAGTTTTAATTATTAAAATACAACTAATATGTATAGCAATTAATTTTATATGTATTTTTACATTTATATTTTTGATTTTTCCTGCTTAAATAATTTTGGATGATAACTTTGGTCTTTCAAAAAAACAAATAAGTATTTATTGAGTAAATCTTTGTTGAAATTATTATTAATTCTGTCTAAAGCATATGTTTACTCAAAAAAAAAATTATTTAACAAGTAGTCTTATATTATTGTCTCTCCTTAATATCAGTTTCAATAATGACTCCATTCTTATTTTGCATTTTATTTTTGGTAGCTGAGGTGAATCCCATTTGGTTATTATATTTTGATGATGTGCAAAGAATAGAGCAACTATTGCTAAAATGTCTTTACATAGAAATATATATCAAAAATTATTGTGTTAACAAATACTATAAATGCTTATAAAAAAAACTATTACTATCATTTATTACATTGAATTTACTTTTTTTTTTTAAAAAAAAGGGGGGGGGGGCAATTTTAACAAACAATTTTTGTCATACTTTTAATGTATGCTCAATTGTATATATGTATAATGATTATAAAAATTCAAGAAAATAAATTCACAGTTCAATATTGTATTTCAAGGCTGCTATTCTTCTTTAATCATATAAATTTTCAACGTTGTGATAACTAATTTTTAAATAAATTAATAAAGAATCTGAAAAAAACTTTTGTTAAAGTGAAAGCTAATTCAGCATTTTTCAATATTAATAATGGGTATTTTTGTTTTTACAAGAAACATGGAACAATGTCTTACAAATGTGTAATACTTGTCATTAAACTCTTTTTAAAAAAATATAATTTGTAGGCTCAAATAACTTATGATGTACGGTCTTAACTAGAGAAATTAGGACAATAATAAAAAAAAGAATAGTTCTTGAAATTGAATGAATTAGAATTTTCAAACTGATCTCTTTTATATTTTAGTTAGAAGACAACCACCACAGATCAGAAGTGACTGCCTATTATAAAAACAATAAATTCCTAATCTTTAATTTTAGTACTTGATATTTTTCCAAGTTATTGTCTTTTCATATCAATTTATGTGAGTAGAACATGACTCACAGTATATGTAATTAAATAAATTTTTTAATATAGTATATGTTTGTCTTGGATAACATTCATTTATCTTTTGGTCTTGTGTGCATGCTGCATGAACTGGGAGATGGAATATACACAAAATTGGTCAACCATATAAAGTTGCAGCAAATACGTCGTTCATTGTATTAGTCGGGTAGTATTCATCTAACTAAATGTAAATTAAGAATGTATAGTTTTGTGACATTATTGAGATTCTCCCAAACAATAAAAGTTATCATGTGGAGAAAGACATTGATGGGTGTACATCATTTTTTAATGTTTTTTATTATATACATTTTTGGATCAAAACCAAATTATTGTCTAGTCTCAGCAATTAAAGGAAGCATTTAAGAAAAGTTATAAATCAAAATGGAGGGCAAAAGTTTTAATAACTCATCTGATTTGGATTAATTCCAAGTAATTTCTCATTATTTAAAAATTGTTTTTTTTTTTTTTTAGGAGTGATTTATGGGAAAAATTTAAAACAATATAGTTTTATGAAAATAATGCTTGTATTTTATTTATTAAAGAATAGTTAATAACAAAAGTGCCCAAGAAATCTCTTAAAAAATAATTTTGAAAGGCAAACTTATTATTTATCCAACTATATAATTTTTCTATTTATTTTTTTAGATAATGATGAAAATTAAAATAAATTATAAAAATATCTTAAATATTTCAGCATCAAAATAAAAATTATTTGAAAATTTTTACAATATTCTTTGTTTAAGAATGGCATCCCTTATAGAAACACAATATTACTGTGTCTGAATTTATATATACATATAGCTTTTTCTGTTTTAATGCAAACATGAATTACCTATCAAAATCTTTGTAACTTTTACATATGGTTTTTTAATTTTAAAAATTAAAGTATATACTTATTATTAACATTGCAAATTGAAAACTAATATTAAAAAATTATAATTAAATTGACAATTTCTAATTTGACATTTTAAGACATTCACTTTTATATAAATAAACTTCAAGCAATAGTAACCTTTGGTCTTTTGTCTCTCTCTTTTTTTTAGAAATACTATAATTTTTTTGCAATAATAATTCTGGGAAAAAATTTTGTTGTTGTTGTTGTATATCTTGCCTTTTTTTTCTCCCCTTAGTAATAAAAAAAATAGCTTTATTTTTTAATTATTGCACTTTTTAAAAAATATATACACAATAATTAATAAGAAACCATGTTTTTGTGGTATTGTGTTTTATGTGAAAAAAAATATATAATTTTTTTTTGTAATTTAAAAAAAAGTATATAGGTATATTCATTAATAATGTATCTGTATTTTTATCTTTTTTCTTCTTTTGTTTGGTTTCTTTATACTTATAGGTTTTACTACATGCACTCTAACGAATCCTATCTGGTTTGTTAAAACACGATTACAATTAGACCAAAGGTAATTAATTTATTTCAATTTGAAATTGTTAGAATATATAATATTAAAGTATATGTGATGTTTTTAGCCAATGAATTGATATGCGTATTTAATTGTTAAAATAGTTTTGATATCTAGCAAGGGCTTCTACAGATCATTTAGAAAAGTAAAATTAAGGCTAGTAATACATGTTGAGGCCTAATCTTTCAGATTATGTTTATATGTGTATGTAACAAATCCTACTTTTATATTAACTTTTTTCCCTCAATATCAAGCTTGGAAGTAATATTTAAGCAAAAAAAAATATTAATATTTATTTAAAATATTAATATTTATTTACATTCACATATATATATTAAATTGTAAGCACTAATAGCTAACTGGTAATCATGTGAAAATCACATCATAGCAGCCACAACATAAACAAATAATATATCAATCAATCTGTTATCAAGGCAACCTTAATTTATTGGATATTGAGTTTGTCTTGGCAACAGACTGATAATATTCTATTGGTTTATTTAAGTTTTGAAGGCTATTGTGATGTGATATTTATATAATGAACCCTTGATCTATTGTTTATAAGGGATCAGAGAAAATAAACAGCAAATATGGATGGAATAGAACTTTATTAAAAATTATAAGTGAGCAGCAAGATTTAATGATTCTTTATTGAAATACATTTAAAATGCAATATATTTTATCACTGTTTTGCGTATCTTATTTACAAAAAGTGTATGCATTTTACATAGTACATATTTGAAACATATGTGCACAATGTTTAACTGGAAATAATGTAAACTAACTACTTTAACAACTTAAATAATTCTGGTTATAATTTTTTTAATAACTTAATTTTTAAATCATCAAAAATGGAAATTAATGAAATTCACTATGTTGTTTCTTTCATATAAATTAAAATAAATAATAATAATTATATATAACAGCTATATAAGTATATTAATAATAATTATACATAAAAAGCCTTTTTCAGCACATGATTTCATGCCCTTTTCAAATGTTAATTATCTATTTTAACTGTAACCAATTATTGCAGATAGAATATCATTTAGTGTTCCATAATTGAAGTAAAATAACGATGACAAAATAAAACATCAGTAAAATAGAATAAAATCTTCATATAGAGATCCAATATAACTTCAACTAATTGATTATATAACATAACAATATACAGAATAAATAATACACACATCATACAACTTTATATATAATTAGAAGCCAACCAGTAATCATCTAAACATTCACAATAAAGATAGGTGAGAAGGATGCCTTGACATCAGTGAGAAATATTGATTACTATCTTTATTGTGAATGTTTAGGTAGTTACTAGTTGGCTTCTAATTGCATAATTATCCCATGTGCTTGAGGCTACAGCCTTAATGAATATTACTTTAAGCATTATTTAACTTTATATATATATATTAAATAATTTTCCATGTGTTGTTAATTGACCATGAAGTTTTGTAAATATTCATATAATTATTTAAGTTGTGTTTAATGAATGTTTCTTATATTTGTCTTTTTGGATCTTTAATGCAATTTAAATTTTTAAAATTTTTATAGCATTTATTTTATGTCCATATATTAGGTAATGAATATATAAAGCAAATTTATTATCATATCTAATAATTGCATTGTTATATTCTTTGGCTTTCATCTCTAACTTTTTCCCTATATGACCGTAATAAATCATATTGCAACGGTCAGTTAATTTTATATATAATTTCTTTTCTGTAATTTATATCATCTTTTAATTTATAATAATCTATTAATTTATCCAGATTTTTACTATTCAACCATCCAATATTTATATGCTTATCAATATAACTTGTTTTTTTATTAATGTATTATAAATTTTGGGATAATATGAAAGTTTAATCCATTTCTTATTTGAACTATTGTTACTATTATCATAATCATTTTTCATAGAGATATTATTACTTACTGTAGATTTCTTAGAAATAAGAATATTTTTAATAGTTTTAGGGTTGTACCCATAATCTTTATATAATTTAATAATTTGATTCTTTTGTAAATGAGCTACATTTTTATCTGCACTATATTTATCATTTTTATTTTTAATAACCGCCATCTTTTGTACTTATGCTTGTTGTGAATCTATAGTAACAATTTTACTTAATTTGTCTTTAATAAAATATTTTAATATGATTTTATTGTCATTATCTATATGAATGAATATCTATATCTAAAAATTTAATTTTATATATATTATCATTAAAATCTTTATAAACATTATTCATAGCTCTTTTATTTCCAGTAATTAAAATATCATCAGCATATCTATAATAATGTATTATTTCTTGACTAATTATTATTTTTTTAATTATAATAGTTTCTAATTTGTTTATAAATGAATATTGTTGACATTATCCCACTAATTGCACAACCTGTAACCCATCCTTTATGTATATTCCAAAATTCTTTATTACATTTAAAATATACACTTGCATATTAATATTAAACTTTCTTTTACAATATTTATTATATTTATATCGTTTATATATTGATTTAAATTTTTTATTAATATTTCTATACTTTTAAGTCTTGGCATTATTAATTTTATATTATTTAATTTGTTAATAATAATATCTGCATTTTTTATAGAAAATTCTCCATATCCTAAAATACCTTCTATTCATTTATTTGATATTTACAAAATTTCTGTAAAATAAAATCATTAAAATTGAATAATAATTTTAATGGGTTATTATTTTTATGAATTTTAACTTTTGTAAAAAGATATGGATTTTCAGAAAAAGAAAGATACAATAATTTATACTGATTTATATTTATAATCTTTAATTTTATTAAATAATTTTATATATGTTTTTTATCCCTAAATTTATATTGCATTAATAAAAACAAAGGTTGTATATTGATATACTGGACAGTCAAATAGTAAAAGTCTGGATAAATTAATAGCTAATTATAAATTAAGAGATGATATAAAAACAGAATTGTTTATAAAATTAACTATGACCTTTGCAATATGATTTAATAGTCATACAGGGAAACAGTTGGAGGTAAGCCTTAGTAGAGATGATAATAAATATGCTTTATACATTCATTACTTACCATATGCACATAAAATAGATGATACAAAAAAATTAAAACTTTAAATTACATTAGAAATCCAAAATGAAGACAGATATATGAAATATATTACATTAAGCATAACTTAAATAATTGTATAAATATTTATAAAACTTCAGTAAATTTAGTTAATAACTGATTAATTAAAAATGAATGGAAAATTATATAATATATTATAACTATAACAAATCTGAGTGCAGCTTGAATGTGGTTTTATTACAAAGCTGCATGGAAAATAAAGGTTAATAAAAACTCATATACTGACTAACAATTACATAAATTTCCATTTGTGTGTGTGCATGGATATATGTGTCACTTTGAGTAAACTGCCTAAAAAATTACACATTTGTTCATATTTTATAAATTTACTTTGTACTATGGGAAATAATAATGGTAAATTGCAAAATAAAGCAAGAAAGAAAATTCTCAATATGCAAAAGAATTTGAATTGCATAGTTTTTAAAAATTTTAATTTGAACCTTTTCTAGTTTGCCTTTCCTGAACTGAGTTTTACATAAAATTCCCACATTTTTGTAATAAAATGAGATGGGAAAGCTAAATATAATAATAAAATTTTGTAATTAATAATATTTTAGAAATTATTGAGTTATATTTAAATGTCAGCAATGATTTTTTTTTTTTCTAAACTGATAATGCCAATGAAGAAAGAGAGAAAGGCAAAAAAATGTTTTTCTTCTTTCATTCATTTATGTAGCAAATCATAATAATTTATTTAGATCTGTATTAAATCATATGATATTTGTAAAATTATTTCCACAGGATGTTTTTCAAAAAAACATGTTGATGAATAACATTAAATAGGGCTGAAACAAGTAATTATTTCGGGAGTCCAGCATTTCATTCCACATTGCTTTGCATTCCAGTTCAGTTTACTTTTGAAGCAGTGTTTGCAGTGATCCAATGCCGAGGAGAGAAATAGCTGATTAAAACTTTTTCCACTGTAACTTGGATAGCCATATTTTGCTTACTGTTTTTTTAATATTTTTCAATACATGAGTTTATAATAGCCAATATGATGACTTTATCTGGCAGAAGACGCTTAAGTATGTTGCTAGGCAATAAAAAAAAACCCCACCAGCCAAATATCTAGAAAATGCAGTCAGATCCAGAAACTAATGCTGAAGTTGCAAAAACAGCCAGTGCAATACCTCTAATTCTGTGAAGGAAGAAATGGACAATGCCATAAAAACTACCCAAGTCATACTGATATTATAATTTATATAATGTCACCAATGCTACTGCATTTACTTTCTAAGATTACCAGTGCTCAAGGAGGAGAAGTATCATCTCTGACCAATTAATGAAGACAACCAGAAATTTATTAAGAAAACAATATCTGCAAAAAACGTGTTCTGTGACTATCAATATTTAACGTGGTAAGATCCTATCATTTTCAATATTCTAAGGCTCTTAAAATTAAAATATTATTTACTAGTATGATATTTAATATCCCTTTGGTTTATCTTTATAATTCATTCCAAACATTATGCTTTTAACACCCATGTGCTAGTTAATACCCACAGCCTGATAAATCATATAGTCCACTGGAAGACTTGCAGAGATGGTGATAATAATTGATGATAATTAGAAGGTTTGGCGCCCTTGAGTTTCATATTTATTGAAACTGAAAACAAATAAAATACTTTGGGAGTACTTGTACTTTTAAATTATAGATCATCACATTGTTTAATATAATTGAACTGAATATTTTTTATTATTATATTTGAATCAAAATTTGCGATACATATTGAATATATATGTGTTTAACATATTTAAATATCTATAGTTCCTAGTTCAAACCTGTTTACTGTAGTAAAAAATTCACTGTTACAATATATAAAATTTATTATGTTATATAGTCAATTCTTAGAAATCATACTCTGAAGATTTTATTCTATTTTACTGATGTTTTATTCTATTATTGTTATTATTTTACTTTCATTATGGGACACTAGATGTTCTATCTATAATAATTGGTTAATATTAAAATAGATGATCAACATTTAAAAAAGGCATAACCATGTGTCGCAAAAGACTTTATATAATAATAATTATTATATTTATATGTGTTGTATATGATTTTTATTATTTC
The DNA here is from genome assembly GCA_028023455.1 of Epiperipatus broadwayi. NCBI lineage: Eukaryota > Metazoa > Onychophora > Udeonychophora > Euonychophora > Peripatidae > Epiperipatus > Epiperipatus broadwayi. The sequence continues at coordinate 257,514 of JAQFVV010000005.1, read as the reverse complement.
TTATAATTTATGAATTAAAATATCACCCTAAAAGAACAAACAAATCTATCAACTTTACCAGTACATTTCTTTCAGAATCAACTTTAATCATCAGATGATTGCCAGCCTACTGATGATTACCAAACTGAATCCCAATTATATTTAGAAGTGTGACATAATCATGACTTGTGTTTTATTATTAAAAATTTTATCATTATGGTAAATCATTCTAATTGACATACTTCAATATTATAAACAAATTAATATAATTTAATAATCCATTATATTGTAAACCAAATGTACATAATGCTAAATTGAAAATTATGTAAATTAATTACTTCCCAAATAATATTTAAATAATCCAACCAATAAATTTGCTAATAATTTGTATTCAGAATTAGGGTATCATGCTAAAAAGCTAGCCAATTTTTTTCCAGTGCAAATATTTCATAAAATAAATACTTAAACAAAGGTAAAACTCTCCATACAGTAGTGCCACTCTGTGCCAAACAGAGTAACCAATGGATGCCAGAAGGCTTGTGCATAAATGTTTTCAATTTCATTCTCATAGTTTTGTAGTAAAGTAGAGTTAAAAGGTGGCTGCTGGAGGATTGCATTAGATCCTAAGATCTAGGTGCAGTGCTCTCAGATCCAAGGCTCCTCACTGATGATGGCCACAAGCCAGAAACTAGTCTGGGGATATTGGATGAGTAGGCACTAGATAGGGATTTTATGCACAAGCCTTCTGGCATCCATTGATTACTCTGTTTGGTGCAGGGTGGCACTACTGTATGGAGAGTTTTACCTTTGTTTACAACAATTATGTGCTAGTATAGAGATGTTGATCATGTGATGTTTAGTGGTTTAAAATAAATACTGTTGGCTGGCTATGAACCTCCTGATAAAATTTCCAATTCAAATACGTATTCATTATTTATAATTACTAAGTCAAAGATCTATTAGATTTTAAAATATCAAATAATTACAGTACACTTTTTGACAATTAAATATTTTAATATTATAATAAATAGCTAAATTAAAGTCAAAAGTTTATACAGAGAAGCAGCTCTCTTATCTAGAAATATTTAAATTCCCATCATCAGATCAGTTTCTCACTTTTGTCTTTATTGAAGCAGGTTACCTTGGGTTTAGCTTAGTAGTAAAATAAGAATTCAGGGTAGTTACTAACTAGATATGTACTGTATTAATTTCAGTTTTAAATTCCAAGTTTGTATTGATAAAGGCAGCACCAGAAACTTGATCTGGAAGTGTGAATTTAAATATCCTACGATCTAGTAATAATCGATTACTCAAGCTTACAATAGATAGCGCTAAAGTAAAGAACTACTTTGTTTATAATATATTGTAATAGTTTTAAGAATCAAGTTGCATCTTGTTGGTAAAATATTGAAATAATACTAAAAAAGTGGATCACAGTATTTTTTTAAAATATTGTTACTAGTTTTAATTTTTTATTTGTATATATAAATATATGTTAAAATTATACATGAATCCGATTATTGCAGAAATATAACACCTTGATGTTAATTAACTCAGCATTTTATATTATTTATAAATATTTGCAAGAAAATTATGAATATGACTCTATCTGTATGTATATATATATCATTTTGGTTAATTGGGGGGGGGGGTCATCTGAAATTTATAAATCCATTTATGTAAATATAGAAAAAAAATCTGCCTAACACAGTTTTCAGATTAACATGGTTTGGGAATTATTTTTTTGTTTTAATTTTGTTAAAATTTATTCCATAAGGTTTTTTAATTTTAAAAATTATTAAAAGTTTTCTATATGATTTTTTTTATTCTTCAGTTATTTTAACAGGAAAAACACAGAAATAATATGAAATAAATTTGAGATTTAATATACCTTATTCACTGCAAATTAACATTTAGTGGTTTCTAATAACTAAACAGTTGTGAAATAATGACAAAATTATTGCTAATATAGTAATTATTTTATAAATTGGTTTACAAAAAATTAAATAAATATACATACTGCATTGTTTGTTTTGCGTTTTGTGATTGGTTTGCTAAAAGAATCAGCTGTAAATTTAGAAAATCATCTGAATCTGTAATTTTCAAAAGATGTAATATTATGTAAAGCATTCCATTTTTTCTCCTCCATGTTGTCATATGTAACATCTCATGGTCACTGGCTTGCCCAATCTGATCTGATCTGTTGCATTGAAAAGCGACACTGCCGATAGTAACCTTCCATTTTTCTTTCACTGACAAACTTTTCTATAATGTTGAATCTCCTCAGTATGTATTCAAAATATGATAGTATTTAACTCCTTATTAGAACCCACAGTCTTTAGATGATCTCATAAAATAAACACCATCTCAAAAGCAATTTTTTGCTAAACCATTAATCTGCAATCATATATTTTTGATAAGAAAAGTTATTGAGATATGATTATCTCTCTTTTTTCCTCTTAAAAAACAATTGCATGATACCATTCCAATAAACACCTTGGTTTTTTGAAGGACTCTTTTCTACAATTTTTTTAATTGTACTTATTATTGGATAAACTAGTTTTAGATAAACACTAATTTCAGCTTAACATTTAACAAATTCTGCTATAGCACTTGTGGTTTCAAAAGCTATTGAGGCATTTTTTGTTTTGTTTTATATGAATTCTTAATATTTTTTTAGATATAAGTCAAAAAATTATCTAAAAAAGTAGATATTTATGAAATAATAGTGTATTAAATGGTTATTAAAAGAATTCTGTAATGTCAGCAACTTACAGATATGTTATGTGTGTGTGCTAAATAATTCATGTTTTTGCATATAATAGTGAAATGGCTCTAAACACGTTAGCTTTAATCAAAATTTTTTTTTTTTAAAAAATGAAATAATTATTTTATAAAAATTAGCGAAGATACTGTTTTTTTTTTAATATTTCTATGGTTTTTGTGGCAAGAATGGATTAATTATAATTAAAATATTTTTTAAAAAAAAAATTGTATAAATAATTAAAATATTAAATATTGTTTTTATATCAAAATACTGTAATGGTAAATATTTTAAAAGTCAATTAAATAATTAAAGTATTCTTTACTTGAAAAACATATTTTTATTGAATTGATAAAATGTGATAAGCAGAATGATCTTTACATATACATAAAGTATTTTTCCTTTACTTTGATAATACACCCAGGTCTCTTTTTACGTGGACTTATTTAACACGATTTTGAAGTTACACGATTCGTGTTTCACCGGAAGTTGATTTCCGATAATGCGCTATTACTTTAATAATAAATTTCGCGCACTTACGTTATATTGAAAGTAATAGCACATTATTGGAATTCGACTTTCATCTTAGTAATTTCAATATTTTCAGTGCTTTATAATAGTAAGATTTTATGCAATAATGAAATTAAAATCATGATTTTCACATTTTATGTATACACATATTAAATTTTACAAGATTATAATGTAAATTTGTTCAAACATTGTGCGTGTTAATTTTGCATTTTAAATCACATTCTGTTTTTGCTTTTTAAAAAAGAACGTAATCAATTATTATTTTCTTATTAATGACACTAATCATTAACGTGCTCTTAAATTCCAACGAGAGTTAAATGGTTGTATGTCTGGATATCGCGAGCTTCATAAACAATTACTAAAATCATCGTCTCGAAGATTAATTAATAATTACGTTGTCACCAGAAAATCAACACAACATGCGAGTGAAGTTGGTGCTAGTTGTATTTCCTCTTGAGAAAAATCTGATTTTTTTATCAGTTTGCAAACGAACTTGTTTATCGATAATAATTAAAACGTGTATAAAAAAAATGTAAATTACTGTACAGTAAATTATGCATAAAAATATATTATTTTGAATAAAATTAAATATTATAGTTAAAAAAAAGTTTGTCTTGTATCAATTTTTTTCAAATTTGAAATTTTTTATTAGTCATTTTATTTCCTTATTTTTTTTTTTTTTTGCGCGAATTTTCAAGTAATTTTAAGTTGGTGCTTTGCTTTTACGCAAATTTTGAAAAATCACAGACCGCACCCCCCACTTTTTAATGTAAGTTACGTCTATTTTTGCACGATTTCGTTTGCGCGTTTTCTGAGGAACCTATCTATCGCATAAAATGAGACCCAGGTATACATTATTTTGATTCTTTGAATTAAAAAATATATATTTTTTTTAAAAGAAACTTATTATTATTATATATGATCTGTTATATGTTCAAATTTTTTGTTATTGCAATAATTTATATATATATATACTTTATGTTAACACTGAGGGCAGAAAATTGGTTTACAATAGGAAAAAGTCACTGATATTATTAAAATTAATGCTTCTAATTTGTTTTCTAACATTTTTGTGCTTATTTCTGCAAAATTTCAGTTCTACTTATTCAGAGAATTTGTCATGAATATATATATATACACACACAATAGTAGACACCAAAGCTATTAATCCATTTTTTGGTTTCTTTTATGATGTAATAAAAATATATTTGCATTGTTAATTTTAATTTTTTTTTTTTATTTTCCCCTATAATTTTTATAATTATAGTTTATTTTTTATATAATTTTTTATTTTCTTTTTATTTGATATTTTAATTTCGCACATTGCATTTTTTTTCACCCCACCCACCCACCCCCAATTTTTTTTTTTTTATAAAAAAAAAAACTTTTCCTCTTCCTTCCCCTCCTTTTTTTTTTTTTTCAATATTTCTGCATGTGAATCATTGGTCATTTCTGAATGGATAATGTAGTTTATGTACTGTCAGGAAGGACATTCGTCTGACTACTTTGCAGTGCATCAAACATATTTACAACAACAAAGGAATCTTGGGATTCTACAAAGGACTTAGTGCTTCATACTTTGGTATATCTGAGACTGTGATCCATTTTGTAATTTATGAAGCAATCAAATCCAAGCTTTTGGAACACAGAGGGCATCTAGTGACTGATGAAAAAACAACATGGGATTTTATAGAATTCATGTTTGCTGGTGCTTTGTCAAAGACATTTGCTTCAATTTTAACCTATCCTCACGGTAAATCTTTTTTTTAATTAATATGTTTTTGATTTAGTTTCTTGATAAGAAAATTTATAATATCTTAATTTTGGATAAAAGCTACTTTTATATTTATGTAATATGAATTTGTTTGTGTTTATATTCATGTATGCATACACTCTTCTATATATTTGTTAGTGAAATGAATAATTTTATGAAAACATTCTAACAATCTTAATATTAATAAGGTTTTTAATATTATATAACCTTGTGGTGGAAGTCTGCTTATCTTGAATCAGTCAGCCATTTGCATTTCAAAATATTAATAAAATTTTAATGCAAATGTAACAAAAATTGTTATACTATACTGAAACTTAATTGTATAGATAAAAGTTTAATGTATTCCAAATAATTTGTAATTGCAGAAGTGTTGTTTATAAGATATATATTTATTTTATATAGTCATTTGAACTTAATTTTCTATTCACTAAAGAAAGCATTTTTCTCTGATTATTAAATATCATTTTATGAATTTATAAAAGAATAGTTATTCACTACTGAAACAATGAGTGATGAACTTTATAATTATTTAATAAATGGAAGCTAAATTGAGTTGGAGAAATAGGCCTTCACATTACATATGTACAATTAATGTGTTATTATTTCCATCTAGTGTCTTTTGGCTTCATTTAAAATGTTTTGATTGTGACTGCACAAATAGCTAATAATGTTATTTCATTCTTAGTTTAAATAAAGGATGATTATTTACTACCATTGAAGTTTTTCATTAAATATAAATCAAAGCTGAATAAAAAGAAAAATAATTATTTCATTTGATATTGATAATAAGGTATACTTGAAGTAATGAAACAATAAAGTAAAAATATTTAATATATGATTAAAATTAGCATTATGAATAGAAACTTACAATCTAAATGCAATTTACAATAAATGAAAATTTTCAAATATAAAAATAAAGTTTTAAATAGTATTTTTAATATATATACAATATATATTTCTTGAGAAAGTGTAAATTCAACAGTCATAATAACTTTTAGAGATACAATAATATATATTTTAAAATGTTGTCTTTTTTTTATAATGATATCCAGATGCATTTACAACTGAATAAATATTTCATACCAAACTTCAAAATACTAGTATTAAGTAAGCATGAACATCTCCACTGTAATAATACAAATAAAACTTAGGAGTAGATGATGGCACTAGTCATGTTTTGTGCTGTATTTTATAATCTTAGATTTGCTCAAAAAATAGCATATTATGAACATGCTTTTAAAAAGCCTATGATGCTTATTTTATTTAACTTTTTTTTTTTTAATATTCATTAAATAAGAGCTGCCAGGCAGTCAATTTATGTAATTAAAAATTATCTTATGATTAACATGTTGTTTTTCTAATGGATAAAGTATAGTTGAAACTAATTGGATCAAGTTTATGCAGAAGAGGATTTTTCTATATACATGTGAAATAGATGACATGATTAATTGTTTATAGTAAATCTATGATGTCATGACTGATGGGAAAAAATAAGTACAAGCAATAGTCTCATAGTTTATTTTGGGTTTTTTTTTGGAAAATTGTTAAATAAAAATAAATGCAATTGTTTTTTGTGTGGACAGTCCTGGATTCAATTTGTAAAAAGTTGCAAAATTTCTTATGTAAATAAATGACTACTGGTTTTTTATTCTTTTAATATTAGATTCATAAAAATATCATTATGTTCTTTTAAAAATCTTCAATTATTATTTCTGAATCAAAAACTTTTCATTATGAATATGTATATATTATTTGTTCAAGAGTTAATGATTATTATAGATTTTTTCAAAGTTGTAAATAACATGGGAATATTAGTCTAAAAGTATTTTATATAAAAAATTAGTTATATATTAACAACATTGAATTACAGATGGAGATTGTTATTGATATTGGGCTGGTCTTAATGTTGACTGACTTCAATGAATTTACTTATTAACAACATATATATGTATAAAACTAATTCATATAAAAATGTGAAAATATTGGGGAAAAAATTGAAATAGAAACAGTAGAACAAAAATTGGCTTATCTATTTCTGTTGTACATTCTTTAATTCTTATCTGAAATTTTACTGGAGTACACTAGGTGCCCTAAATACTTAATTATTTTTTTATACAAGTGGTCTTCAGTTGTATTTAATATGAAAAAAATATTGTTTTATGAACTTTTTTTTTATATAAATAAAATAGTATTTAAAATATATATACAAGTAACAAAAATATTAGAAATTTAAAAAAATCAAGTTTATAATGAAAAGAACTAATTCATTGATATAAAACATTTTATATCTGGTATTATATAAGTTTCCATCAGTAACAACATATTTACAAAAATAAAACAATAGTTAGAGATATATGTAAACATCATTTACTTATTTAAAAATATTTAATAACATTAAATAATAGAGATAAAAAAAAATTATATTAAAAACTTTTATTGATTGTGCACTAAAAATAAATAAAATAATTGTTTCTTCAACCACAATTGGAGTTTTTAGACTTAACATGAAATAAAAGCATGGGAGGATCCAGTATAAAAGGTACTGGTTTAGAGTGTGCTCTCGACCAGTTTGAATTCGGTATTGATACATTTGACAATCTATCACACTTGATGGCATTGTTGCTAGCTGAAAGTGGGTCAAAATACCATTTAACTGGGCCAAGTTCTCAATTCCTATCAGCAATTGACATTCAGCGTATTTTGCGATCAATTTCTCTCACAATTCACGCACATCGTATGCGGTTCTGGCTGATATGTGTTGTTTACACTCTTTACAAATGCTGACAATTAACATATCGCTACCGTCTCATGAGAGGGTGTGAATAGTTTTAATGACTAAAAGTGCACCAATCCGCAAACAGAAATATTTTTTGTCAAACCTACATGAAGTAGTTGGAAGTCCTACAAATTGTCATACTCTACCCAACCTCATCCTCCCCCTGTTAGCAGGCCAAATGTCTGAAATGTTAAAATTAGGCAAATATCATGTGAAAGTCTCTTACCTTGCGAGACTGAAAAAATGGTTGACACTGAAAACAAGGTTTTGTTCAAACTGTTGTTCTTGCCTAATACAGAAGCGTCCGCTATGGCCTTCCTGCCAGATAAAAAAGTTCTACCAACACATAAGACCTGTGCCTGTGGAAGGTAGATGGTTCTAAGGAAATGCAGGACCTACGAGATGGAATGTCAAGCGAGTTCTTGCCATCGAAGCTGTTCCGTTCGAAACGACACATGGTTTGACAGCTACAAAATTGAGTTTGTGAAAGCCTTACGCGTGATATACTACTGGAGCAGGGATGAGCTTACAGTACCCTATGTGCCCTCAGAATTGGAGTTGTCCAAAGGTACGGTTATAAAGTGGACTCAAGCTCTACGAGGACTGTTGCGGAAGCCTCATTTCGCATCTATGCCATTTAATAGGCGGTCCCGGCATGATTGTCAAAGTTGACAAAATGCTTTTCGGTCAATGCAAAAACCCCAGGGTAGGGTTCTCCTGCAGCGGTGGATTTTTGGTGGTACGTGTTGTGAGATAGGCAAGTGTTTTGCGACGGCCATTCCTCCCACTCTACCACTATCCATGACAACATCAAGCCTCACTCCAGCATCTATTCAGACTGCTGGAAATGTTATTGAAGTTCCGATTTGGAAGCTGCAGGATTTAAACTTCTAAGAGTGAACCCCAAATACAACTTTGTGGATCCTGGAAGTGGCGTCCATACACAGAACATTGAACGTCTTTGAGGCTGTCTGAAATGGTAGAACAAGTGAATACGCAGCACAGCTATCGACACCTACCTGGTAGAATTTATGTGGCATCGGCTGAAAAAGGATCAAGACCTGTTCTGTGCTATCCTAGAAGAGATGACTGTGCACCAGTGAGAAGTAGGAGTTGCTTCTTTTTTTGTTCATGTTATTTGTTTCTGTATTGGCCAAATTCTATTTTCTGTTATGAGGCGTTGTTTAAAAACAAACAATAAAACTATATTTGAATCAATAAAAGAAACATTACCCCAAAAAAAATCACCAACGAACATTTTTTACAAGTGAAAGTAATAAAAAAAAGATTGTTATTAATAAATTAAAAGAGTTTATATAAAAAAAAGATTGTTATTAATAAATTAAAAGAATTTAATAAAATGTTTAAGAATAAAATAACGTTATTTTAAAAAATCATATGTGTATTGTTTATTTTTTAAAATATTACAGAAAATGTAACGGCCTGGTAACGTTATATCGATATGTTTTGTTGTAGCAACAATGCCATCAAGCGTGATGGATTGTCAAATGTATCAGTACCTTGAATTCTAAGGACCGCCTAAAACTACCATTGATATATCCAAGCAATAAATGATATTGAATAATCCATACATTGTTGCGATATGACCATTCGTTACAAAAATCACAATTTACTTCAATAATTAAAAAATTAAAAGCACAAATTTTATACAATTATGCTTGATTAAATCACTTGACTAAAATCTACAAAATATAAAAATTGGGAGAAATGAATAAATTTTGAAATACTAATAGTTTATAATTTCTAAAATACGAATTTAAAATACTTCAACAGCAAAAAGTAGATGAAAAAATAATGGACACATATATTAATTAAAAAACCACATGTTTAGTAAACATAAATTGATCAAAACATGCTTATAATTTTCGAAATACTAAATGCTTATTACTTCTAAAATACGAATTTTATTACAATATAGGCCTATAACTACATAGTGAAATAACATAAATGTTAAGTAAATGTAGAAACAACTGCTGAAACATATTCTACAACTAATAATAAATTGCATTTTATCTTAACATTATTAATTAAAAGAATAATTGTCTAAAGTAAAGAATATTAATTTTACAATTAATAAATCAGATTTTTTTTTACCAAAGTGAATAATGTTGTGTGCTTCATTTCTAACATTTCATTATTTGCTGGAGGATAGATAAAAAAAATCTAAATCAAAGATTTATTCATTAAATTTCTCAGAGATGCTAACGCTACCTACTGATGGTGAAATGGTTAGTGTTTTTCTCGTTTAAAATTTGTATATATTTGATGATGTTAATAAATAGAAAGTTATGTAAATAGATATATAGATTTGTATTAATTTCAAGAGCCCATAAGGACCTCACATGATCAAATGTAGATCCAATATTCTTGTCAGGAGATCAAATGTGAATGAATAACTTTTTTTTCGTTCTAACTATTTGGAATAAAGCATGCAACATCTGAGTTTCTGGTAAGAAAAAAATCCCATTAATTGTAAAATTAATATATTTTATTTCATATGGTTATGGGCATATATTGTAATAAAATTTGTATTTTAGAAAGTTGGTAAGCTTTTAGTTTTTTTAAATTATTAGCTTAGTTAGATCAATTTTACCTTAATTCAACATGTGCTTATAGGCATATATTGTAATAAAATTTGTATTTTAGAAGTTATAAGCTTTTAGTATTTCAAAATTATAAACTTGGTTTGATCATAATTCTGCATTTTTGGGACGATACTTTGTATAGTTGGGCAAACACCACCACCCCACATACTTTGGCACTTCGCACCACCATTGTAATAAAAGTCGTAGTTTAGAAATTGTAAGCTTTTAGTATTTAGACTGCATTCAATGCCATTTTGAATTCTAAGAATCACTGCTGACACATCCAAGCGACCCCTTATGGATTATTTGATGATCATTTATCACTCAGATGTGTCAGCTGTGGTTTTGGGTAGTCCTTAGAATTCAAAATGGTGGTGAGCATGCTCTAAATCAGCACCTATAAAAAATAGGGATTAACTTAATTAATTTCTGGATCCCTTCCCCGACATGCTTTTATTTCAAGTTAAATTTAAAATCTCCAATTGTGGTTGGAAAAAATTTTAGTATTGGCACATTTAAATTGACTGGACACTTATAGTTTATATATATGTCAGTAGATATTTCTGTTATAAGTTAAAATGTATTATTATTATTACATAATACATATACAGTAAGAGTTTAAATTAGTTTTTAAAGTGTTTTTAAATTAAAAGTGAAAAAAATTTAAACTGCCCTCCTGCGACCTATATTTAAACCAAATGAAAATGCTTAGAATAATTGTTAACTGCAAAATGTGAAATTATTGAATATTTTCTCCACCCTCTGTTTCATTTCAAAGGGATTTGAATATCAATTTTCAAGCAATTCTTTTGAATTTAAATATGATTTTAAAATTTCATTCTAACTTGAAAAAGATCAAAAGTTAACAAACACACAAACAGATTTTCCAAAATCAATTAGAGCATTTAAAAACACCTTAAAGTAAAAAATGTGTTTACTTACTATCACCTTCATTGTAAAATAACTATCAAAATTTTCTTTCTACTTTGCAAGTATGCAATTTCTTAGAGGAAACTACCCCCCACCCCATTATTCATTACAGCTGATGTCTAGCAACAATAGCTAAATTAAAATAGACAACTGTTAAATGATTGGAAATCCATAGAAATTATGCAGATAGCTCACAACACCAGTGGCTTAGTAAGGAGTTAATTAAAATTTTCAGAACATTCTATACCATCCAAAAAAAAATTATTTCCTAAATCTAATATTCTTCAAACACCTTATATATATATATAATTTATTAATATTCTCTAAAAATTCTAATTCATTTTATAATATTTCAGTTAAATCTAAATATTTTAATTAAGATTTATCATAAACTTATTTAGAACTAAAGCCATTTTTGTTTTTAGTTAGAATAATATAGCTTTTGTATACAAATTATTGATAAAATATAAATAATGTAAAATGAGTTCAAACTCATCTTTGCCTGGAATCACATTAATCTCCATAGGATGAATTTAGTTTTGTAAGACATTTTATGTAAATTAAAATAATCTGCCATTTGCAGTTGAATGCATTTTTAATATTGCTTAGATTGTAAACTTTTTTAAAATGTTGAAGCATTAAAATACTTCTATATTCTAATTGAACAATTTTCATCTATTGACCCAGACAATTTTACTATATGGTTTTATTTTATTTTTTTTTTATGGGCATGGTAAATAGAATATATATATATTTAAATTTATATTTTTACGTAAACAAAATACAGAATAATAGTACTGTGATTTTGTCAGCAATGTTATCAATGAATATGTTTTATAAAATATTATTGCTATTCCGATAACACAAAAATCTTGATTTTGTAGCTTTTATGAACCGATTTTTTTGACTGCTCTTTCATTTTTAAAACACCCATATACTGCTGAAAATTTAAATAAATATTTTAATGCCAATGCAAAATCATTTTAAATATAATTTTTTCAATTCAATTACTGCATAATAATGAGACTAATTCTATTATCTTTTTCAATATTTTTGTATACTAGCAGTCAAATAAAATAAACATTAATTGCTCCCCCTCCCCCTTTTCATCTGCTTGCTGTTCAAAATGCACATCATCCTACATAGTGATATCTTTTAATTAAGATTCTATGAGATTTGGACATTGCATAAATTTTTTTAAAGGATTAATTATAGCAAGACTCTTTAAAAAAAAGTTGATGCTAAAAATAATGCAGTTGCAGTTTTCTAGAGGGGAATTCAAAATTGTCATTTAATCATTAAAAAATAAAACAGCTCATTGTAATTAACCTGTTAGTGAATTAGGTAATCATCTGAAATCCGGGCATGGCTGCTTGATGGCATTGTTTATGTGTCAAAACACATAAAAATGCCGTTTCTGCAGCCGGCCTTACAGCTAATACAACATTTATATTGTATTACACATTAGCAGGCCGCTTTACATGACATTGCACAAAAATATTATGGCCTGTTTTATGCTTTGAAACTATTTATGCGTATTTGTTCTATTCATAGCTGATTACCGTATCGCCTGAGGGTGTTTTAATTGCAAATTGGTACAACTTTTTAAATCTCCATAATAGAGTAATGTGATTTATATTTAAATAATGTTGTTAATTACTAATAATTGTCGTATGGTCCCCACCCTTCCCTAAAAAAATGTTAATATGTAAAAAAATTGGCAACGGGTATGTTCGAACATGCTTCGACAAAGCACACGCGCTAAGTCATGTTTCAGCATGGAAAATATACAAGTCCAATAAAATGTCTGAGAAGAACGTGCAATTTTTAAACTTTTCAGAATTGCCGAGTACAGAAAGTGAAACTGTCCTTTTTTCGGGCACATAATGTCCCCCAAATACCAGACTGTTCTTATTACAGCAATAAAATAAGAAATAAAAATAAAGTTTGTGTATTTTTTATTTCATTAGAAATTGACAAATATTTGGATTATCTTTTTTCAGTGGGGGTTAAAATAAATTACTATTTTTGTTTACTTTTTGTTAATAATAACAAAGTATGAAACCCCCCAAAAAGCTGTTTATTATAGAAGCCAAAAAAAAAAGGCTAATTTAAATGAAATATAAATAAAAGTAAAAAGTGAAAAAAAGTTGTTTTAAAAAAAAAATAATATTGACTTCTTGTTACAATTATTTATCCGGGGGTGGGGGTTTCAAAACAATTTTTTAACTCCCAAAATCACAAAAGTTACTTTTGATTTAATAAGAAGAAAAACAATTTAGTCAAACAAAAAAAAAAAAAGTCGAAACAAGTCCCAAATAATTGTATTATATTTTTTCGGCGGGGTTAAAAGAAGTTTTTTCGTAGTGAAACAGTCAAAAGTTTTAAAATCAGAAAAATAAACACAAAGTTAAATTATCAAAATTTGTTGAATAAAAAAAAATGACAGATTAAAAAAAACAATGAAAATGAATATAAAAATTTGTTTAATCAAAAAAAAAAATCATGTTATATAAAAAAAAGTTGTTGCCCGGTAATGTTACATTTGATTGATTTTGTATAGCATCAACACCATCAAGCGGCCGTGTCTGGATTTCAGATGATTACCGTGAATTATATTTTTCTTTAATTTTATTTTATGTGTGTACGTATGTTAATTTATTTACTATAGTGTGTTTATTATTTTTTAATAAGTTTGGATTCAAGATCATTACTCATTAAAATATTGAAGTCAAATAGTCAAGAAATTTAAAAGTTTCTATGTCTGACTGGTCGAAGTTACTGGATTATAGGAAAATTGGATTAGCAGTACTTCATTTATAGCTCACTTAGGATCTAGCAAATTTTTTATCATCTTTTGATCATTGAAGAACTATTTTTCTTGAATGATTTATTTAGGATCTTCATAATTTACAATACCATATCATTTGTGATGACCAAGTCCATTCTCCTGATTTACCAATCGTTATATTTTCATTTTAATTAAAGTCATCTCATATGTCCAAAATAAAACAATTTCAGTCTAAACATTTGTTTTTCAAATAAAATGCTTATACTCAATCTAATCAAAAATTCTTTTTTTTTTTTTGTTAGCTTGCTTTCCATAATGTTGTTGATAAAAAAGAGACTTAACCAAGATCATAATAAATCAAAGATATTGAAACTTTAACAAATACTGCTTTATATAACATTTTTTGGGAGGGGTGATAATTAATATAAATGTAATACTATTAATTTTGTTTGGACTGTGTGTTTTAGTGCAATGGTATATTGATTCAGTAGAGAGTATGAGATCTCAAATCAATTCCACTTTAGGTGTATCTAGTATTCAAAATTTTTATGAACTACTGAGCAATAAAGCCATTTGTTTTTGTTTTTTTAATTTTGATTTTAACAATAATATAAAGACATTTAAAATGTTTGCCCAATTTTGTAGTCCAGAATTTTTATATTGTAATAAAAATAAATATTTTTTGATAAAATCTTCTAACTTTAATCAAAGTAAATGCTATTATGTGAGTATATTTATAAAAATGCTTCCTAAATAGAGAAAATATAAACAATATTAAATATAACCTTATAGCATGTTTAATACAAAGCACCTGCTTTAAAAGCAAGCATTCTTGAAAGGTTGCTCTGCACGCAAAATGGATTAAGGTTATATTTAACATTGTTTTATATTTTTTCTGCTTAATAATCATTTTTAGTAGTAGTACAATTCAATTACAGAATTTTTCTTAATTTAAAAGTAAATTTCAAGTAATAATAATCCTATAATTAGTAATTTTAAAAGCATATTTAACATTTTTATATAAACAAATATTTATCAATTAATTCTTTTCCTTTCATTTTTTTGTTTAAAATACAGGGCAGCTTATCTAGCAATTTCCCCTTCATCATCATATATTACAATTAGCTTTTTTTTTTTTATTAAGTATTAAAACTTATTCTGTAAAAACTAAATAATTTCTATTTTGCATTAGTTAACATTTGCAAAAAAGTTAACTTGCCTTTAATCACCAATATAATAAGTTTAATTAGTATACTACTTAATGTTATAATAATTTTTGTTTAAGACGAGGGTTTTTTTTATTGTTTGAACACTGTTTCCATTGCCAAGAGACTTATAAAACAAATCTATTTATTATTATAACTTGCATATCAGTATTTTTAAATAGTTATAAAAAATTAACTTTTCTGACAGTTAAGTTTTATTTATCATTATTATTATTTTTGGTGCTATTTATTATTTATAAATTGAATTATTAAAACTGTGTTCACTGTAATTATAAAATTATTATATTTTCATTAATATTTTAGAGGTTGCAAGAACTCGGTTACGTGAGGAAGGAGAAAAGTACCGTGGTTTTTTACAAACAATAACTACTGTGTTTAGAGAGGAAGGTTATCGTGGATTGTACAAAGGATTAACAGCTCAATTGGTTCGTCAAATTCCAAATACTGCTATTATGATGGCAACATATGAAGCTGTCGTTTATTTGTTGTCCGATCACTCAGTGGATGATGAAGATGACTGACCATAATATTTCAAAGATGGTAATGGGGTAATGTGTAAGTCTTTTATATTTAATAGTTGACCATCTCCAAAATTTTAAAATGTGATAAAAACTAAGTACTGTGGATTTTATTTGTATTACAGTAACTAAAAATGGAAAAAAGTAAAATTATTAGCTGTTTTTGTTGTCCCAATACAAGTATCTTCTATTATAAAAACCTATTTCTGAAATGATTTTGAAGTGATTATCATAAACAGCATTTAAAATTATTAATTTAATAGTCAATTCGAATTGAAAGTTTAATAAATCATGAAAAAACAATCATAATTAACTGTTTGTTAATGCTTAATATTTTTAGTTATTTTTCATTAAGTGCATTTTTGAAATTTGCAAATAGATTAATCATTTTTGTTTTTTGTTTTTAACTAATCTTATTTAATATCATAAGATAACTACATATTGATAATGGGTCACATGATTTACTAATGATCTTAAAAACTTTAATGGTTTTTATTTTTAATTTGATCCACTTTAATTATGTATATAGTGTAAATATATATATTTTTTGTTGTTTTTATAAAGAACAATGCAAAATGACACAGCTAGCCATTTTTTTTTTGTATAAACATATGCAAGTGCATGTATATTATTATAGTACTACTAATTTATATCGAAACTGATGTAAATAGAATTTGTTTACTGGGAAAAAAAAGTTATTTTATTCTGTGATAAGTTGATTTTTTTAATTATTTGTATTTTACTTTTAAAAAATGAACAAATATTTGTTTGAGCAATCTGGTAAACATCATTATTCAATGGCTGTATTGTTGTTTTTGCATAATATAGATCCAAAAGTCTTGATTCCTATCATATTGTGCATTGGTTTATAATTTTTAAAAAATGAGAAAATGTAGCTTATATTTATGAACTATTAAAATGTAAAACATTACAGTGAGATTCACAATTACATATCCTCTTAATAGTCTTAAGTTGCTTACTATAAAATAATTCTACATTTTTATGTCACGTTAAGTTTGGTAACACTAAATCTCACAACTTTTTTTAGTTAGTCTTTTTTCTATAGTTTGTTCTGCAGAACATTGCTATATGAAAAGTTTCTAGGTTTTTGGGAGGGCATTCTTTTTAGCAGATATATTTATGCAAAAAAATCATTAAAGTTAATTGAGAGTGAGCTTGAATTTTATTCCATAGGATCTAGATAAATTTGAAAATAATACTAATTAAGATACAAAATGAAAAGTGAGTAACAAGACTTTTGGACTATCTTGCATATTGAAAATTCAAAATATTTTAGACCCATGTTCTTATAAATGGCCAACCTGCCCTTGAAAGTTTATAAAGTAATGAGTGTAGAACTTTAAATTTTAATGTGCAAAATTACAGTGATATTGCTAGATTCTTTAATCCAAATTCACTGTTAATATTTCGAATATTTGACATTTTTGTCAAAAATTGTAATAAACAGTGAAAATCTAAAATTTGGAATACTCATGTACCAAACTTCATAATCAATGGTGCCCTTTTTTTTCTTCCTGGTTTTTTTTTTTTTTATAACTTAATAAAAAGCAATAGCTGATGAAATTATTTACAACAAAGTATATATACATTTTGTTGAATCCAAAATATATTTTTTCAAGTGCCATTTAACATCTTTCTGTTTATTTGAAAATTTGAGTAATATACTTTTTTTTTTTATTATATTGTACAATTTTTGGTTTTTTTTTCTTTTGTAAATATGATCATTTCTCTTTTATATGATTTTAATTGCTCAATTTTTTTTTGTAAGTATAATATTTATATAAATAGTGTGTAAAATAAAAAAATATATATTATTTTTGTTATTTGTCAACCTTTTATTTGCCTTTTTTTTTTATGATGAAGGAAATACATGGAGATCTCTTTTTTTTCCCTTAGTGTTTCTTTTGCATGTGTAGTGTCTATATTTTAATAATAATTTTTTAAAAAAAGTAAATCATTATCTGTCTTCCATTATTACATATAAATAGTCCTCCTCCCCACCCTCCTTCTTTCCAATCATATTGATGAATATGAGGTACTCAAATTTTTATTTTTAATAAATTTTTAATGCATTAAAAGTACAGTTGACAAAAAAATAAAAGTGATGGAAAAAATAACCGATTTATATTAACACAATTTTTATTATTAATTAAAATAAAGTTTTAATTTCATTTCTAATTATAAATGTAATTAATTGATTCCAAAAAAAAAAAAAACGATTCTTAATTTATTTTTTTTGCCAAAATGAACAAAGTATTTATTTACTTTTTTGAATAGTCATAATTTTTTTTCAGTTACTGTATTATTAAAATAAAAAACAGCTTGAATTTTTAAAAAATAAATTTAAAATTTTGTCCATGTCAATTTGTACATTTTAATTAACATTATCAATCCTTAGTCATGTTTTATTTTAATAAAATAATTGGTTTTAATTTTAGAAGTAGATACTGCATATGAATTAAAAGAGCATTAGTTATTTAAATATATATATATATAACTTAGCATTTATATTTTAAATTGTATTTCCTTCATTCTCATATCTCTGGGATAAATAAACTATTCATAATATTAAATATTTTCCCACCCTAACCAGTCCTAATTTTTTTATTTTTTTAAAAATATTTATGCCAAAAAAATGTATACCTTTTGTACATTATAAAATAAAGTTGATCACTACTATAATATTTTTTTACATTCTTTTTTTGCTATTCATAATTCGTCAGTTGTTAAAATAAATTTATTCAATTCTACATCAAGTATTTTTAGTAACATTATTTTTTACTTATATATCATTTGTTTCGCATCATTTATTCTTACACTCAGTATACCCTGCTATCACTCACATTTTTTTTTTCTCCAACTTGTATTTCTTTTTTCTAAGTTTATTTTGATTGGGGATAGGGTCAAATTTTATGTATAATTTATTACATATAATTTTTATTAGTCTTAGAAGACTTTTAGCAAAGTTTACTATGGTAAATAATATTAAATGTCTTTATCTGTATCGTCAGAATTTTAAGAAAATGTAAACATAACACTTATGGTAATAGCTTGTTTGTTTTTACTTATAACAATTTCCGAATGACTAAAACAAGTTTGATTTGACTAATTGATTATTGAATGCTGCATTTGCCATGTACTGATTAGAATATCTTTTTTTTTATTTTGCCTTATTGTAATATACTTTATTCTGTTGGTTTGCTATTATATTATTCTAATGTTCTTTCTTTTATTCTAAGAATGAAGTGTGCTTTCAAATTCTGTAGAATAAGTTTTGAACTTATTATAACGGGACGATCCTTTTCAGAACTCGAGGAAGTCGCATCTAACTATAGTCGGACTTTGAGTCTTCTTATAGAATGCCATGGATGATGTTATTTAAAATATAATCCAATTCACTCCTCTATTAATAACCTCGTTACTCTCGGAATTCGAGCTCAGAGTAGAAATTTGCAATCGACTCTCTTCAGGCATTTCCACAAATATCCCATAGTAATAATAAATTTAATATAAGCTATATATAACTTCTTTATAAATATTAAATCACTAAGTTGATTTAACATATATATGCATGAGTATGTATATTTATAAATATTGGTTTTATAAAACGACTAAATAAAATAAACAAACGAGACCTGTTTAATTTTAAAATCAAGTTTAACACATTTTAATCCGTAATAAAAAACAAAATATTATCACATAAAAACATTAAAATTTAGAATTATAATCTGTGCTTATATACACTAATAAATTATTTAATATTCAAAAAAAAAAATAATAATGTAATCATTTACATATATATATAATTTAAAATCATGCGTATAATAAATACACATGATACATTATAAATCTGCCTATTGTGTCACTAAAATAATTCAGTGTGTATTATATGCCTATATAAGATAACATCCATTCACACTAGATTAATAATAGAATGTATTCTGATATTAGTTATGTATGTTTAAAAATATGTTATGTTAATTGTCATGTAAGATTCAATTTGGAATATAATAAAACTTACTTCCAAATTGAAATAATTTAAAAACGTTTACCTTAGTCAGCTGTCATTTCCATCAGAGTATATATCAAAATATCAACATCTAAATTTTATTAAATAAATAAAAAAAAATAAAGTGTTCATCTTATCAGTTCTCCACTTTAATATCCGAAGTAATTTTTCTAAGTAAATATAATTATCCACAAAGGAAATAAAGTTTAAGAGTTCTTAAATTATACAATGAAGTAATCCAAGACGAGAAAGAATGCGGTTTTATATCCCTCCTTAGACGAAATAAAATGATGATGAATGTTGAAACATAAAGTTCATTGATCATCCTTCGAAGAGGCAATCCAGATATTCATTCTTTAAATATTTATGTAGTAAAATATTTAACATCTTCTTCAATATAATACTCCAATATTAATGCAGCTTTTTAAATGAGAATTACGATGATTATATTTTAGGCATTGATTAAGTAGGAATAAATTTACATGTTCGGGTTTAAAACATCAGTAGAAATCTCTGGCATAAATTATCTAGCCAAAGAACATCTTTATAAATTTTTGTCTTCTTAAATTTATATTTTGAAAGCTCATTTCGAAGACGTTGATAACTTTTATAACCTTGTTAAATTCACTAATTATTTTTTTATAGTTCTTTATAATATTCAAAGGCAGTAAATTAATTACTTGGAGCAGGTTTTAAAATATTGAATCTTCTTTTTTTTTTAATTTTTCTTAAATGTGTTCTAAATTCGAACTCATTTAAATTTACAAACTGATAACTAAATAGAAGATTATTGTTATAACAATATTAGTTCGTTTTTATACTGGATTAATTTCAGCAAGCATATCACATAATCACGCTCACGCTCTATTGTTCAAAATATACAATTTGTAATGAACCCCAAACGTTTATTTCCTTTGTTTCAACTGATAAAAATGCAATGTTGACTTAAGGCTTTGTCAAATGTCAAGTTTTATATTAACAAAAAAAAAGTACTATTAGTTAGAAACATTTTATTTATGTGTGTGTATAAATAAACTAGAATTATTCATTTTTAGAATTATTCTTTTAATACTAACTAGTTTATATATATATAGCTGATACATGAAAAGCTTAAGATAGGTGTAAGATCTGTTGATTCGATATAGGCACAGTTAAATTCACAAAGAAACACAAATTGTTTTAGGTGAGGCTCATATGGTACTCTCACATTATATATGCATGTCTTAAAGCAAATATTGTTATATATATATATAACTTTCACTCTTATTAAAAAAAAAATTTTTATATAGATTTAAAACTTAAAATAAATCCTTTCTTTACACAATAGCAGTTGGTGAATGCTTTCCAATTAACATTTTATAAATATCCAATATTTTAAGATTTAATATCCAACATTAATCTTATTTTAATATGAAATGATTATTTAACATTAATAAATCCCATGTTATTTCTTTAGAAACATCTAACTGCCCAATTTTGATACTTATTAATTGAACACAAATATGGTGCTCAGATTTATCAAATTACTGAAGTTTGGAATTTTTTATGAAGTCTTGGTTTCATTAAAAAGAATTCTGACAGTTCTTTGACAATGATTCTATTGTTAATGACTTGATTAATCATTTTCTAATTAGCAGAATAGTTAACTGAATATGGAGCTTTACAACCAATATAGAGATTTAATTAACTGAAGAAAGTCAACAATTAATTATAAAATGATTAATGGATTAAAACTGTAAAAGAGATTCTGTTATCAATTTAGATCTTTTTAAACACATTGAAAATAATCCATAATCCTGGAAAATTATATAATATTTTTGGATGGCTTTATATATATATTTCGTATAGATGGATGGATTATTATGATCATCTTTTGAATAATGATGTAAGAATTAAAATGACTTTTTATTGATGCCCTCCATCATAGTTACTCCTTCAGATTTGGATAAAAATATCCAGCTCGGTGAAATTAAAACATCATTTTATAGACTTTAAAATCAAAAGGCTTCATAACTTGATGAGATAATTGAAATTTTAAAATATAGTTGTGATAAGATTACTTCAAAACTATTGGAATTTTTAAAGTAATATATGTACTTATGACTTACCATCTGATATTAAACTTGTTTTTATTATTCCAATTTATAAAAATAATTGGTTTAGCAGTAATACTACAGATTGTAATACAACAAAAAGATAACTTGAAGGATTTTGCTTCCGGTTATATATGAATAGCTACTAGAGATTCTGTTTTGAGTGTAGAAAATAAAAGAACTTTAAGCATGGTCTTTGTTGCCAGGTATATGCAAAAAAAGTGTCAAGAATAAAGAAATGATTTGTATTTACTTTTATTGTTTTATTCAAGGGATTTAACTTGATTACATAGGTCTATGGCAGTGTTTGAAATTAGTTGATTGATAATCAAAATTTATTTGTATTATGCTGTCATTATTATTGATAGAAAATCTGAAACAATTGAAAGCTGTGTTAAATAATAATGTAAACTAGCTGCTAGTTTATTCCCATTTTTATAGCACTAGTCATTAAGAAATTATAGGGAGCTTAATAAAATCGGCACCACTATGCAAGATAGCTTTAATTATTTAAGATTTCAATTTGATCTGTTTAAAAGCAAAAATTATGTTTTTGGCTTCTGAAGTTAGTCTGCTGATGATTGTATTATCCTTGCCAGTTCAAAAAATGCTCTACAGAATGTACCTTGTGTTTGGAAAGAGAATATTCAGTTTAACTAGTGTTCCATCTGTAAAACGCATGTGCTGTGGTTTAAGCTACATTATTATTTATAATTTAATGTTTTGAAGCAATATAGAAAGATATTACTTTAGTTATTAGTATGTAAAAAAAAAAAAAAACTCACTTTATTAGCCAATGACAAAAGAAAAATATTTAATAATTTTTAGCCCGGATAGCTGTTAGCTTGAAAGTGTAAATCAGTTCAAACATTAACTTTTTAAATAGAAAGATGGAATGTTGAGATAAAATATCTATTTGTGTGCTGCTACTGCATTTATAAGATAGAATATTTTACCAGTGTTACAACTACTGCAAGTAAATTAATTATTTATAGAGTTGTTATTTTTCCAATTATTCCGTGTTGATATTAAAACATTTAAAAAATTTTAACATTGAAATTTGATCATTTAAAGTAAAAAAAAATTTCCATATTGATGTTTCATAAAATTCTAAAAATACAATGGTAAAATCACGAGACTAATCATTAAATTTTTTGCCTTGTAGAATGTGATTCTATAGACTGTTATTGTAAAGTGGATTAGACATGAAGTGAATGAATAGTGACACACTTCATAAAAAGTATTTTTCTGGTGAATTTGAGCATGATCGTCATAGTAGAGACAAGTTTTGTTTTCATTAAAGTTGATTTATTTCAATGACATTGTAAAGAACTGTTATATTGACTGCTTTCATTGAAAAGACATGACTGCAGATAAAATAGATTGGATACCTACAGTTAGACATGAAGTCTTTAAAAAACTTGATGCAGAAATTAAAAACATTGCAAGATATCAAAAGTAAACAGTTTAATGAACTTGTATGTTTTATATTGGATGAATTTGTGTTTCACTGATTAGGTGAATAGTCATTGTAAAAAGACTTGTTTTGTCTGATTTTTTTGCTTTTTCTGAATTTGGATGTCCATCTATATTTTTAGAGAATGTCTCTGATACAAAAATGAATCAAATTTTATACATCTTTATTAATATAAAGTAATACTCATACAGAATTTAAATATAAAATTATAACAATATTTATTGTACCAAGTATACTTTTGATGTTTTCACATCCTATTCATGTCAATCTGATGAGAACATTAATTTTTTGCTGATTTGAATACTATTACTTTTTTGGTTCATTACATATTAACACGAGAAAGAACACAGCCATAATTGTGATCCAAGTGCTATCAGAATTTTATGCGAAGAGAGGAATGATCACAAATGCAAAATAAAAGAGCCGATGAATTATCTAAAATGAATATGTAATGAACCAAAAAAGTAATAGTATTTAAATCAGCAAAAAATTAATGTTCTCAACTGAGATGTGGAAATGTCTAAAATATACTTGGTACAATAAATATTGCTAAAATTTTATATTTAAACTATATGAGTATTATTTTACAGTAATATTTAAAATGGCAGAGTATGGAAGCGTTACTACTTATCTTTATGAATTAATATTTTCTTGACATTTTTAAAACAATTTTTTATTTAATTTATTGAGATAATATAATTCATTAGAAAAGATTGGTAGTCAAAGAAGATGGAGTATATGGATTTCATTTTCACAATGAGTGTGCCTTTTTGCAATTTGATCATTCTGAAGAAATGCTGTTCAGACGTTTGTTAGGAGTTGATCTTGACTTGAAATCCTCTAATAATAAACTATTTGTGGGTCTCATGATATATCTCTGAGGTGTAAATAGTGACTATACATCATATTGTTTGAAATATTGTAAGGCAAAATGAATGATGTTCATATTATTTTTTGAGACACTACAAGGATCAGGAATCAGTACAATTCAAAAGATGTCAAATTTGTTACATCTTTTGAATACATTACAATATTGGGGACTACCAAAAAATGTGCAATATATTTTAGTAAAATTACACTTTTTTAAAAAAACCTTATAAAATCTATAACAGGACTAAATCATGAAAACGTAATTCAAGGTTAATAGCTCTCATTGAGAAGCTTGTAGATTTTTAAAAAAACTGGTCCTAAAATTTACAAGATATTTGAATACATGATTTTGTTCACTTTGTAGGCTATCTAATAAGAAACCATTTAATTGTGAAACTAATTAGTGATGAGTTGATAACTGAAATCACACTGAATCAAAATTCAATTTATTCAAATATAAAATTAATTTGTTCATGTAATCATATGTATGCATACCATATTCTAAATTCATGCAGTTTTTAATTTTAATAAGCTAAGTGATAAACTATGCTTGAATTATTGAAATTTCAAGATATAAATTTTAACTTATATTCAAGCTAATTTTAGAACTAACAATATTAAACTGCTGTTCAAAATAATTGCATTTATTATTCTAACAAATACACTTAAGAATAAATCTTTTGATGAAAAATCATTTTGGTTATCTTTCAAAGAAGATCAATCAAGTGATCAAAGCAGCCAAGCAAGTAGTTTTCCTCAATTTACTTTTGTGAGACTAATAAAATTAATACAGATAATAACATTTAAAAATGATTATTACAAATTTATATATCTTAAATTATAACATTCAAAACAGTATAACATTTGAGATACCATGTGTGTGTTATAGATTTTCATCTTAAGTTTTTAGAAACTTTATTACTTAAAATACTTGTGGATAGTTTCATTTTATCAAATGTTGTATTAAGAGCCATAATTTACTCTTCTCCAAAGCAATCTGTTATAAGGTTGAGTAAATAATGAACACTAGATGGTAGTGTCATTTGCAAGTTTTCAGACTTGTTTCTCATTGTTTGCCTTCATCATTGGGCATTGAACATGACATTGTTATCTAGTGCTCATTAATTATTCAAATTTACAATAGATGACTATGTTGAAAGTAAGCCCAAAAAGTCATACATTCTTTGGAATATATTACCAAATGTCAGCATTACATATTTTCCAAATATTCTTTAATTATAAATATTCTAATAAGTGTACATATTTATATGCTCAAAAATGTATATTGAGTTTTTAAATTCATAGATAATGAAAGTATTTTAATTATGCTTTTAAATATTCTTAAAATTTAATCATATTTACACATAACATTTGTGCATGTCTGTTCCTTGTATATATACATTATTCAGTATCAAAATGAATGGGCATAATATTTCCAGTAATTATTTGATTTCCATTAATTGAATGTCATGTTATTTAAAATACCATTATTTTGGTAAATTGTGGTTTATGTGAACTTTAATGTAAACATGATAACAAATTTACAATATTAAAATAAAATTGAACTAAGTCAATATTTTTGTTCCTAATTAAATGTCCTTAATTAGATTATTCTGTTGCTTAGTTTTGCTCTCTTTTTTGCACTAATTGTATCAATGAGATGGTGAGTTTGTGTAATCGCATTTTAATTGTATATACATCAATTCTGAATTTAAGTTTTCCTTTTTTTTTTTTTTAAAGGGATAACTAATAATTATTAATATCTTAACACAAATCCAATAAAGGAAGAGGTGGATTTAGTAATAATAGTGAATTATTAATATTTGTTTCTAATTTTTTTTTTACTTTTTACTGTTTTGTCTTACCGTCTTCAGCCATTTATATTTAATGCAAGGCTTAGCCATTATACGCATAGTATGCCATTGATCATCTTGCTGCATTAACTTTTTAAATGGGATTGTATATTTGTTCAATCACATTTTCATCTTATAATTATATGTGAAGCAAGTCTGCATCCAATCTTTCCTTTTTTTTAACTATTTGTCTTTTTTTCTGGAATTCGAATGGCCCTACTTGAATGAATGAATAAATGTTGTGAACTAATAAATAAATAAAAAGAAACAAAAATAATCCATTAGAAATGAGTTTTGCAATGGATACACAAATCAATCTGTGATCCACTGGTCTACAGTTGTTTATTTGAACTTCACTCAGGTAATTGTAGCTTTCTATTGTATTCTCAACCATATCTTCCTAATGAAAACAATATTGCAGTTTTTTTAGAATCTCTTTGAAATAATCTAGAATATAATGGATCTGCCTCCCATGAAAACCATGTTTGAATTTTTAATAAAATATTCTTCAGAAGTGTTTGTTTTGACCATTTGTTTCACATAACCAATCCAAAGATATTTTGCAAAAATAGATCACCACTTCTTATCACATTCACTAAGTTGATAAAATATTAATTGATCTTATGGTCTTGCCATCATATTTTTTGAAATTTTACAGAGTGAAATTGTTCTAATGCCTTTATATTATTTTGATAAGAAATCCAGTAAATTAAGCAAAATTGCAACTCTATTTACAGCTAATTTCTTGGTAATGAAATAGCCTTTTAACTTGTTAAAAGCAGCAATACGTTGGCATATGTACTACCAATATCTAAATTCACTTTTCTATTTAAAAAAGCTATTTAATTTGATTCAAATCTCAAATATATTACCATTCAAACTAAATTTTGATATACTTAAGTATTTTATATTCAATACATTGATCAATTTAAAAATGAGTTCCCATTCCCCAACTCTCCTTTGCTAAGCAAGTTTTCACTTGTAGACAGTAGAAAAGTGGAATTTTTAAGAAAAAATTAAACTAATTAAAATACAAATTTTTTCAGTATTTACATAAACGTGATTTTAAATGTATTTACTATGTTTATTTTTTTAAATATATATATATTAAAGATTAAATATTAAAATGATAAGATATGGCAATCATGAAATTTTAAAAAGTTTTTACCAGGTAATATAAATTATTAGAACAGGCAAAACTCTTTACTACTCAATGCAAACCAGAGTAATCAGTGGATGCCAGAAGGCTTGTGGCCTTCGTCAGTGAGGAGCCTAGGATCTGAGAGCACTGCACCTAGATCTTAGGATCTAATGCAACCCTCCAGTAGCCACTTTTTGTCCTACTTAACTACAAAACTATGAGTCTTAAATTGAAAACACTAATATTTTCAATCCAAGCTCATTAGCTTATATAGTCATATAAGTCTGAACTCAGTTCAGTACCTATACATTTTGATGACTTTGGTTCTTTAATAAACCATAGCCACCACTATCTTATTAGGCAGGATTGGTTTTAAGCCAATAAATATCTCATGATCTTCATTTCTTATGCTTGCTTATAACTGTTATTAAAACAAGGAAAACTATACATATTGCCACTCAGTGCAAGCCAGAATAATCAATGGATGCCAGAAGGCTTGTGCATAAAATCTCCATCTAGTGCCTACTCATCCAATATCCCCGGACTAGTTTCTGGCTTGTGGCCTTTGTCAGTGAGGAACCTTGATCTGAGAGCACTGCACCTAGATCTTGGGATCTAATGCAACCTTCCAGCAGCCACCTTTTATTTCTACTGGCATCCATTGATTACTCTGGCTTGCATTGAGTGGCAATATGTATAGAGAGTTTTGCCTGTTTTAATGACAGTTATAAGCAAGCATAAGAAATGGTGATTATGTGATTTTTATTGGCTTAAAACCAATCCTGCCTAATAGGATAGGGGTGGCTATGGTTATTAAAGAACCAAATTCATCAAAATGTATAGGTACTAAAATGAGTTCAGATATATATGACTATATAAGCTAATGAGCTTGAATTGCAAATATTATAGTGTTTTCAGTTTAAGACTCATAGTTAAGTAGAGATAAAAGGTGGCTGCTGGAGGGTTGCATTAGATCCTGAGATCTAGGTGCCGATGCCCTCAGATCCAAGGTTCCTCACTAACAAAGGCCACAAGCCAGAAATTAGTCTGGGGATATTGGATGAGTAGACACTAGATGGGGATTTTATGCACAAGCCTTCTGGCATCCATTGATTACTCTGGCTTGCACTGAATGGTAATATGTACAGAGAGTTTTGCCTGTTTTAATAACAGTTATAAGCAAGCATAAGAAATGGTGATCATTGATGCTTATTGTAATATAAATTACTGAACTGTGTGAGGCAGAATCAATATTATCCCTGTATTTATATATATATATAAGAATATATATATATATATCTTCAATTATCATAAAATAAGTCTTAATATTTGTTACTTAGTGATGTAATGATTTGGCAAAGATTATATGGTTGTAAAGTTGAGATACTATAAAAATTTGTTACGAGGGTAACAAATGATGAAAAACTATTTTTGTCAATGACCAAATGTTAAGATTGAATTATATGTACATTTGGTTTAAGATTATATGAACTTGCTTATTTTTTCAGTAAGATTACCAGGCTATGAAAATTTCTCATTGGATTGGGTAAAAATTTCTATTCTATTAGCTTCTCATTATTTGATTATCCTAACTAACATTGTGCATATAGTTTTCATCATGTAATAGTATTGAAGCGCTAACAGAAGTCTATTAAAAACAAAAAATTAAATTGTATTAGTAATTACACCTGGGTCGCGTTTTATGCGGATTATTTTAATGCGATTTTGAAGTTATGCGATTCAGGTTTTTTTTTAATATCTTTCAAATTTCACTATATTATTAGATATCAAGAAATTTAAATTATTAATAACTTATTTTGACTTGAAATAGTTTTTTTTTTTTTTTCAAAAATATAACGTTATATTAGCAGCTAATGTGAAAATGGCCTGAAGCTGTATTTAGAATATTAGCTTTCATGTAAATAACATATTTATACTGAGTAAATAATAGTAATAGATTTATACTTACATATAAAAATATCGCAATAAATATTCAAAAAATTTAAACTTTTAAAACGTATTTTGTTATATATAACAGAAATAAATAATCTTAGATTTTTAAAATAAAAAACGATTTTATAAACTGAAAATAATCTTTCTAATGAAAATATATAATGCTATCTCATTTTTTAAATATAAAAACAGAAAACCATTAACACAGCACAAGACTGAAAATGGCGCTAGTTGTACATCACATCACGAATAAAAATAAAGTGGCTAACAGGTTTCTCTAGGCATAATTGCTGAGAGATTCTTGACTTCGTTTAAGGAGAAGCCACAATACATCACATCGAATCTGATTTCTTTCCAGTTTACAAAAGAACACTAGCAGTAATGATTAAAATATGTATGAAAAATGTAAAATTAAATACTGTAGTAATAAAAAATGTTGGTCTTGTATTAATTTTTTTCAAATATTTGAAATTTTTTATTAGTCATACTTTATTTGCTTATTTTTTTAATGCGATTTTTAAAATATTTTTTCCTTGTTGCTTTGCTTTTATGCGAATTCTGAAATTTACAGCGCCTATCCCCCATTTTTCAAGGTTAGGTCTATTTTTGTGCGATTTTTTAATGTGGGTTTTCTTTGGAACCTATCTACGCATAAAACGAGACCCAGGTGTATCGTAATCCATATAATTTCTATAGTACTAAATTATATTTTATTGTGGAGTGTATTGTTGATGTCATATATTCAAAATATTTTAATATAAAATTATTATTTAAATATTCGTCTTAATGAGGTAAAGATTTAATTGCTTCTGTACTTATATAGAAGTTTAATTTCATTTAGATTTTTTTTTTTTTTTTGTTAAAACAGCTAAACTATTCACAAACATTGTAAAGGAATCTACAAAGTCAACCAAAAAAATTCATTAATGATTTTAAATATTGAGATGCTGAAATAAAATTTAAATAATGGCAAACTAATGCTAATGATAATATAGCATTACCATTTGTAGTTAGTTATCTTTACGCATAATACAGAATTTTGACTCAAAATTAAATTGCATCCTGTTTAAAAAAAATTCGGAATACTTATATCCATATTGATGTAGTATTTACATGTTTATATTATTTTTAAAACTTTGATCCAAAATAAATTACAAGACAAAAACATTAGGCCTTACATTTAAGAGAAATTCAAAAAAGTTTTCTTTGAATCATATTTATTATCCTGAGAATGTAATATATATTTACATTCCATTTTTAAATATAATAAACAAACACTGATGTCTATACTTGAAATAATAGTAATAAAACAACTTTGCTGTTGTTATTGAAAGAGACAATATTTTATATAATATGAACAAATAAATAATATATAAATGCCTAGCACTGAACTAAGTCCTTATCAAGGCAATAAAGTGTATAGATAATCGATAAACATCAAAATGGTCTACATAATAGCCATTTTGACATTTATCAATTAGTTCTTTGATAAGAACTTGGGTCAAAAGTGCTAGGCATTTGTTAATATATAAAATATTGTCTCTGTCAGTAACAACAGATATATTGTTTTGTAATTATTTTTAAAACTTTCATCCAAAATATATAAAGTCTAAACACAGACTTTTCAAATTTATATAATTCTATAATTAAAACACTCTTTTCAAAAACTTTATTTGTTGTATATATATATTCACTTGTTCCAACGTTTCAACTATTTTTACTTTATAGTCATTTTCAAGGATCTAGAAAAATGACTATAAAGTAAAAATAGTTGGAACAAATGGATATATATATATACAACAAATAAAGTTTTTGAAAAGAAAAGAGGAAGTGTTTTAATTATAGAATTATATGTAATGTATATTTTTAAAAGAAAAAAGGATTGAGTAGTGATTAGAAACGAAGTAAATGGATTTGTTTTCAAATTTAAATTACTCAAAAATTTTCTGTAAGTAGTAATGGATGGCATGATCATTATAAATTGCTTGTTTTTCCTGCTCTCAAATCATAAAAAAAATATACCGCATATATACTACTCATTAGAAACACGCACACAAAGCGATTATTAATTACAATCAACAGTTCATTATAACAAAATTTGATCACAGCAATGGTTTAAAACAAATTACAATTCAACACTGCAATCAGAACCAGCAATATAGACTTGATCTTGTGTGAAGTGCAAAACCAGTCTGACCAAAGTATTGAGTTGATAATTTCCCAATGAAAAGGTGATTGGTTCTCTCCAATATATTTGCAACTCCATCTCTGTTACGTGGCAATATAATTTAAATATTCACAAAAATTTTAAGATGCTAGTATGATTATGAGTTACTACATGAATGTTACATGTCTTAATGCATGATGGAATATGCTAACATTTTGCTTAAATTTTTCAAAACTTCTACGAAGTGTTTGAAAATGATTCGCACTATATGACAGCGAGACCATGAGGTGCAAGAATGTTTCTTAATGATTTGCAAGATTTTCTGGTAGCAGAGAAAACATTAAAGATGATCTACAAAGGTATGATTCACATTTCATGTAACTCGTGATCCAGATATGCTAATGCCTTAAATTTTTTTGTGGTTTAAATAGCTAAATTATGTTAATACATAACACATGGTGCAATAGACAGCTTGGAGAGAGAACTGGTCTCTTCTTTTAAGTCATTAAAAGCATATCATTTGTGTTAATTTATATGTATTTGTTATCTTCAAAATTCCAAAGACTGTTGAATGTTTAAATAGCTAAATTATGTTAATACATAACACATGGTGCAATAGACAGCTTGGAGAGAGAACTGGTCTCTTCTTTTAAGTCATTAAAAGCATATCATTTGTGTTAATTTATATGTATTTGTTATCTTCAAAATTCCAAAGACTTGAATGTTTTGTTTGATTCTCAAGAGTTCCTCCAATTGAGAGATTGTTACAGAATTCTCCCCAAACTTGAAGAATTTCTACATGGTTAAAATTTTTACTAATGCAAAACCAAGTATATAGCTTTATGCTATATTCCTTGCCCAAATATAGATAGATATAGCCATATCATAGTACTTTACAGTCATTATCAGATGTAATTTGCTATTGCTTTTCACTAGTTTAGTACAATGAAGCAGCTTCAATAAATAAGAATAAAGGATTAGAAGTTTTTGGATATGTATTTGTTGGAAAGTAAAATTGATAATTTGAATGAAGATATTTTGGAAAGACCTGTGGAAAGTAGATTTTTATTTTTTTTTGAAAAATTAAAAGATTAGAGGAATTGGATGTCATAGGTAGATAAATTATGGATATGTTAGAGACAGCCATAAATTGTGAAATAGGACGGCTTATAATGTTAAGAAAAGATTAGAAAAACAATGTTGGAAAATTAGTTTGCAATGAAGACATTGTCAATATAATGGTAACAATTGACAATCAAGAAAGTGATCTCTTGATTTTGATATTAAGGTTTATACATAAGTCGTTTTTTATACCATTTGTTTTGTATTAATAGAATTATACATATGCGATTTTTTTGCACAGAGAAGAGTGATGACAAAAGAAAGGTCAAAGAAGCTTTTTACATAGCAAATGATCCCAGGGCCATTAATAGAAGAGAGGTATGCTTTGCTCTCTCCAAACAATGGACTAACTAATTAAAAATTCAAGCTCATTTGCATATGTGTACAATAAATTACAACAGTCTTCATTCGTAAAGCTACGAGTATGAGATTAGAATACTAAATCTCGAAAGCACTAAATAGGCATATTAAACATTATAGTATAATTATAGTTTCACTAATGCATGCAAAAAAAATCACATGTATAATTACAATTTTTATTGGTGAAGAGAAAAACAATTTATTACATTAATAGAGGAAAGGAATTGTGACAGGTGTTTGAATAAATATATATAATAAATCAAACTACTTTATGGAAGTATGTAACAGTTCTCAATGATAATGACAAAATTATGATTAATATAATTTAATACTTTCAGATAAAGTATGTTTTTAACTTATGTATTCAATCTATCTTTAATAATAAGCAAATCTAACTGCCATTAATTGTGAAACAAATTGTGACTCTCACCCATCCCCAGAATTATAAAAATCACTATTAAAATTTGTTTTTGATATTAGGCTTGCATTGTAATTCTGAGTCTTATCAAAACTGAATTTATGACCACAGATATGCATTATCTGGGCATTAATAAATAAATTTGGCCCATGGCATTTATAGATTATACATATATATATGATGATGAAGTGCTGTCCAGAAGCATAATATTAAAAAAAGGAATCAAATTTTATAAATTTCATTAAAAAGTTAATTGTCATGTTGCAAAATTCATAGTTGTTAGAGCTTCTGGCAACTCTTGCAATTAAACACAATTTTTTTAGCTCTGCCTAGGCTAAGAGCACATGGTCTTGCCTAATTGCTTTCCTTTTGAGTATTAATGTGTTCTAAAAGAAAATACAATTTTTACACCTAACTTTAAACACTTTTTAGCAAAAAAATTTTTATTATATATGTTTCGACTATCCTGCAATCTTCCTCAGAACTATGGTATAATGACAAAATAAATAACTATATAAATAATACAATAAAAAATGTAATCATTAAAAAAATAAAATATAGTAAAAATAAATTACGTGACATTTTTTATTGTATTATATACTTTATTTGTCATATAGTTCCAAGGAAGACTGCAGCACAGTCAAAATGTTAAATTATGTGTGTATGCACAATAAAAAAAATTTTCAAAAAAGTGCTTGAAGATGTAAAAATTGTGTTTATATTAACTACCAGATGTACCTGGCATTATAAAGGCCATTGTTTTTTTTTAATTGATTGCTTTAAACAAAAAATTTCAGATTTTAATGTAAATTAAACAAAAGATTTTAAATGTGACAATTGTACCCCAACCTGAAAACCTATGTTTTGACATCAGTTAAATACAATACTATAGCATCTATTTTTCCCCCTCACAAAATATCACATTTCAAACATGAATTTATGTATTATACACTATTCTCTTCAAGATTTAAATACTATAGTACTGATTTTTTTTCAGAGCATTTTTTACAAATGACAGAATTATTTCCTTCACATAAACATAATGCGCTAACCAAAACTAAATGTAATTACAGTACTGTATACATCTATTTTTTCCTCCTCACTAAATATCACATTTCAATCATGAATTTATGTACTGACTTCTGTAGTTAAAAACACGTGTACCGATTTTTTACTAAGCATTTTTTATTAATGGTAGCATTTTCTTTGCATAAACATAGTAGCTGTGAATTTGATATGTGGCATCAGACATACATTCACCAATCAGGCAACAGGAAAAATAGGGATTTTATTTATAAGATTACAGTAAAATAAAGGAAGTGGTAAATTGTTCTAAAAGAAAATCAGGCCAATTTATTTGAAATCATAATTATTGTATAATCTCCAACAAAGACTAGCTAAATAGCCATATACCTAATGATATTAGATGGGAAACATGTTTGGTTATGATTTAAGATAAACCAAAAAAATTGGAGTTCAGTTGCTTCCATTTTGAACTATGTCATGGTCATACAGAATAAAGCACTATAATTACAACAGCAAAAATATGACTTTTTTTAAAAAGTTTGCATTAGAAACTAATTTATTCCTAAGACACATTTTAAAAGTTTGAATAATCAGTTGACTGTACATTGTCCCAATATCCACATTTCCAAATTTGTTTCTGGTTAAGAATAGAAATTAAAAATATTGATATCAAGAGGAAGTTTGAAATCATAAATCTTGTCTTATCTCTAACCTTGCCACTATTTTAATTCATTTCTGTTATAGTAGATGCTAACCTATTTTCTGACTTACATAATTATACAGATAATTTGGATTCAAAGTTAGATGCTCATTCTTAGATCAATAGCTTGGATAATAATAAAAATAGTTGCTGGATATATAGACCATGGATGAGAAACTAGTCAGAATTTGAATGGGACATTACTGTCTAGTGTCTATTAATCATTTTAGTTTATAGTAGATGGCTTTGAAGTAAATGCTCTGTTTAGTATAATCAGTTCAGTATATATATTTATAAAAAGGATTAGCTAAAATTTCCACCTACTATCAAGATCTATAATAGTTCAAATATTTTATTCAACCACACAAAGAATTCCATATCAAATTATAGTCCAAGATAATTAACTATATTTGAAAATCAGGAGTACAAATACAATTTGTCAAAAATTTTAATTTTATAATTCATTATAGTAATTCAGTCTTCTAACTGGTAATAAAAAATTCACAATAGTTTATTCCACTACTTGACAATCAGCTTTCCTCTTGACATGGACACAAGTACCCACAGAAGCATATCTACATAATATGTGTACAGCATTTTGCTCTCTTACACTATTTTTCCTTCAATAATATTACATAAATGACTATCATAACACAAATTGGGTCTAATCAACAGAATCTTCTGATATCTATCGCAATACTCTATTCTTTTCTTGCAGAATTTATACACTTGACTTTTTATTGACCCAATTTATCTGTTCTATTTTGCAATAACATTATATTTCAAAGACTTTCAGATGAACTATTTCCTTTTTGTTCAAATACCAGGTTTCCAATCTATAAACTAAACACATGGAATGAGTGTACATTTCTGGAAAACTAAAATCATTCCCCCATTTTATAACTAAAAGGCAAAAAAAATATTTTTGACTTATTTACATTTGCTTGTATCTAGAAACTTTATTCAACGGATTAAAGTAGAATCCAACTAGAATAAAAAACTTTATCGAAATTGATTGTAAATAAAGCATTTTGTTATTCTCAAGGATGGAAGAATCATACTTCTTTTAAATGTTTCACTTTAGACTATTTCTTATAAGTATGAATAGTCAAGGAGTGCTAGTTAGTAATGTCAATTATGTTCCAAGACTATTTTCTGGTTATTGGCTGAATAGATAAAGTTCTTTTTTTATTAAGCTAGTGATCTGATAGTTTTAACATATTAGACACTTAGATTCCAGCCAATCTCTTTAAGCAAATGTGTCTATATTTTTTAATTTGTTGTATAAAAAAAAAGATATTTTTCATTTATTTAACAAAAATTATTTTATAATTAAAATCAAAAATTAAATGTTAATCTACATTAAAATGTCTGTTTTGTTGTAATGATAACCAAAAAAAAACATTCTGAAAAATTAGCGCTTGTCACATGACCTGTGACTTTTTTTTTTAAATCAAAATTGTTTAATACTTCATTAAAAAACTTAAAAAATATATATTGTGATGAGATGAAATAAAATTGCTTTTAAAATAATATAGGATGTTTTTCTTAATTCTGATTAAAAAACTTCTGTTTATAGTTGTTAATGTAAAAATCACTGATATTTTTTTTGAAAAAACAAAATCCAATATGAAATTAAGTATGATGTGCATTAAACAATAGTTAAATTTAAAAGACAAATACAACTAAATTATTTAAAAATAATATTTAATTATTTAATAAAGAATTTGGCCAACTAGTACAAATGAAAAATTCATATTAATATATATATATTATAATCATCGGTCTCTCATATATTTATTATAAAGTCACTAATCTTATAATTAATCAACTATCCAAAAAATAAAAAACCACTAAGAACTAATTTTGGGAAACCCCATCTAAACTAATCTCAGTTGTCAAATTCACAATTCGATAGCTAACAATTTTTTTTAAATATATAAATAATTTTCTATCATTTTATTGGTTCAGTAATTTGATCATTAATTTATAAAAATTATCTCATTTTTCCACAAATGGCTTATTGCATCTTGAATATTTATAAAGTTATATTTTATTATTACAAATTATAGTCTTAAAATTATAATTCTTACTGATCAGAATAAAGGCTTGTTATATTTAAAATAACTAAGTAACGAATACTTTCCATACTTTAAAATTAATAATAAGAAAGATTATTTTTTTATGTATATAATTAACAGAACTGTTTAAATTGTGAATTTGAAAGTTAATGCATAGCACAACTGATGAGAAACAGGAATAGAGGGTTTCCTAAATCAAAGTTGTCTTAATTTGTTGATTTAAAAGATGAATGATTTTATTTTATTTACATTAAATGTTGGTCCACGTGGATGGTGCCTTGTTACATTTTGGGTGCTTATGATAGGTTTTATACATATATAGATATACTTATATTTGATATTTATACGATCAAAATGATTTCTTTCATAATTGCACTCAAAATTTTGTGGGGTTTTTTTTTTTTTTCATATTTATATACCCTAATGCCAATTTCTAATTCCTGAAATTGGAAATCAAATAACAAATTACATAAAAAATTTGCAATATAAGGCCTCACTCATCTTGCCATTGTCAACTAGAGTACAATATGTACATTAACATACATAATTTGAAAAAATAGAATATATTCTTACTAAAATATATAAAAATTATCAACTGGTTAAACTGATGTGTTAATTTTCATAATAGTTCAAACTGTTTTCTGGAAAAAGGCCGCCTTTTCTTTAAAAGCTTCTCTCCTGAGTTTCTTCTCTTCTGCATCTTTCTTCCTTTCCTCTTGCTCATCTTTGATTTCTTGCTCATGTTTTTTACTTAAACTCTGCTGTTCAATCTTAAAAAATAAAATGTATTAAGATTAACATATATAAAGCTAATATATTGTTTATAAAATTGACTAACTGCAGCTCTAAATACTCTATTTACTATATCCTATGAAGTAATGGCCCAGTTTTTCTTCCTCCAAAGTTTTTAGATTGGTACATTTTTCTCCACAAAGTAATGGTTAATGTATTGAAACAGTTAGATCTAAAGATCCACCTGTTTCACCTACTATAGTCATAGTAGTATATTTATTTGTATATTATTTCACTCCAAATTGCGTGTATTTCTTTAATTCAGAACTCCGAACTTGTGCTCTTAAGAATTATAGAGTATGTGCCTATATAAATGCCTATTTCATTGCAAAATAGATACCAGTAAGGATAATATATAAATACATATAGCCCTCCATTTATTAAATCTGTGTAAACCTAACAGTCTGTGCAGCTAGAATTTACATATAGAATTATATTTAAACTTTGGTAAAAAATTATTTAATTAAAATATTAGTCAAATATTCTTTTAAAATTATTTCAAGTTTATTCTTTGTTAAAAGTACAGATGGTAAGGTTGTTTACGAGTTAATATTTGTTCAAAGTAATATTTCATTAAAGATTGAGCAGATTGGCATTACTTAAAATTATTTCCAGTTTATTTTTTGTTGGAAGTGCCAATGGTAAAGTTGTTTATGAGTTAAAACTTGCCTAAAATTTTGTTTTAGTCAAGGATTAACTAGATTAGCATTTTCTTAAAATTATTTTAGGTTTATGGTTTTGTTTAAAACTGCAGACTGTAAAAGTGTTTACGAGTTTTCGCATTTGACCAAAATAACATTTTAACTTAATTAACCTTATAGCTAAAAAGTCAATTTAGAAATCAGTTGGTCGTAAATCCTGACTTGACCATTTGGAGGGGCCCCGGGAGAGTTTCTTTAGAGGTGGTAAAAGATAATTGAGAGCACGAGGTTCGATGCAGTAAACAAGTGATGTAGTAAGCGCAGGAAAGAAATAGGAATGTGTGCTGAGGATAGATATAAAAACTTGCTGTTTTTATTATTAAGGCATAACATATATATCACAGAGAGAATATTATTAAAAGTTTTATTTATTAAAAAGATATTGTTGCTAAGATGAGAACCATTGGCTAGTGGAAGGTGGGGTTGCCATTTATCTTCCACTAGAGTTTCTGCAAATGGTAACAGCAGCAGTCGTCTTATGCCCAAAAATCAGCAACAACCGCCCTATAAGTATAAGCCAGCTGCATAGATAGTAATGGAGCCGTATCCAGAAGCCACCTCAGCTATAATGAAGCTGTACCCAGTAAGCCACCCCAGCCATAAGCAAATTATATCTAATAAGCTGCATTAAAATGGTGAAGCTGCATCTATTGAACGGCGTCCAAAAAAAAGAAAAGCCAGATTCGCATCTGTCCATGGAGAATAGAAATCACACTCAGAGAAGCCGCCCTTACATGAACTTCTACTAGAATCCCTCTCGAGAATCACGGTAAAACATGCTAAAATACCATTCATTCTTTAAAGTAACTATCAAGCTAATGCTCATTACGTCTCCTGTATAACTCTGCTATGTAAATGTAAATATGCTATATATCTTTAATTTAAAGTAGTCACTTTATCAAATATTGCTTGATCATCATCATAATCATACACATACGCCTATATTTTAATATGTAATGTTTAAACCCTAAAACTTTAGTGATAAGTGTATTACCTTCTTATTGTTTAGATGTTATTTTAAGCCATTCTTTATCATAGTTATGTTTGATTTATGCTAAAGTAATCAGAACAGAGATTGGCGAATTATTAATTCTCAGAGATACCTACATGCTCTCATTGTTCTCATTTGCTCTAAAGAAACAGACAAACTCCCTTCTGTACTTAATATTCTTCGCCAGTGATAATATTGCTATCTATAATATGGCCTAATAAATAATTATAAATAGTGTTGATTTGCCTTTAAGTGAGTGATTTTCTACAGTATATATGCTATGAATATTTGGACACATAATAACTCCTAAAATATACTGTAAATCTGTAACTATATGTCTTAAGCGATACAGATAACAGTTAAGCCAGATTTTAAATATTTCCCTATAGTATAATTATTATGTGCTATTTCGGAATTGATTAATGGGAGTAAAGTGCTAGATGCTCCTTATTTTGCATATTTAATGAATTAAAATGATTATATTAGATTCGCGGAGCAAATGTGATGCTCATTAGCAAATAATGCTTAGCTTTTTGTTATATTCTCTATATATGTGTCTGCATTGGGGTTGATTTAATGTCAAACCCTGCCAATTAGTTCGGACAGCCAAGCTGCTTTGTATTTGATATTTGAAAGAGACCAAAGAGTCTCATCCTTGAAGTAGCTGTTTGATCCTCCAGACTAAAGAAGTCTCCTTTTATTAGTCCTAGCAAGCAGCGCGGTACAAAGAACTGATTACTTGGTAATAAATCTTTACGAGCACACCTTCAAGATGCACTCTTTTTATTAATATATTTGATACGCCATAGAATCTGAAGTGACCCTGCTCCATCAGTTCCATCTGCCTTATTAAATAACCTCGGCCTTGTCTGAGCCAGAATCTGGGTTAACTTGATTAATTTGTATCGTAAATTAGATGTAAACTTTATTGATAAGTAATATACCTCCCAGATAGTTTAATCTCATGTGTTTTGCTAAGTTCTTGGCATATATCTCTGCATAACTTTGTATAATATTTACTCATCCCTATGCAATTAAAGAGAAAATGGCAAAGTAAAGGTTAATTAGCCACTGTAGCATTTTGTTTTATTGTATAAAGCTAAAATATTAATCATACACAAAATAGCATTCACCTGCATGTGAATCATATATATACCTGAGTTTTAATGTTTGCTACTCTGTATCACAAATGTATATTTATTTCCCTTCATATAAAGCTCAATTGTTAACCTGTTAATCCTATATAACTTCACCTGTGTGTGATAGATTATGTACATTTTGTTTATTAATTATGAATTTCTATATTAAATTTTCTAAAATATATCACCTCAGTCTCAATCCTTGCTCATAGTCTTTATGAATCACTGGTTAAGTCATTTAGTATTAGTTAGGGGGGATAAGTCTCATGTTCTACCGATATGCTAGTAATGGAATGTGGTCAAGGAAGTATCAAGTGTAGCCTCAGGCAGGTTATTTGCTAGTGTGGTATTTGGAAGCACGGGTGAGAGAGTTGACGTATGATCAGATGTAGGGTGTCACCATCCCGACTTGGTCAGCCTGTTTCTCTTTCGTCCGGACTCTCAGTCTATTGAGCAAATGTACAAACCTGACATGCCCATAACAACAGGTTCAAATCTAAACTGGAGCTAAGAGAATGTTATAGGCAATTATCTATTATTGGTCAATAAATGCGTATCTGACTTTTTTTTTTTAGAAGAGTAAAGAACATCCAATTCAGTTTGAGTCAGGTGGAGTTCAAAAATTGATCAAAGACTGAAATATGGTATAATATATTCATAACCATTTGGAATGAAGATATAATTATTATTTTGAATTAAAACAGCAATATAGTAGAAAAGCTTATAGATATTGTTTTCTTATGTAAAAGCTCACATTCTACTGAATATTCAATCTTTTTTTTAATTTGTTTTAAGCTCTCTATGAGTTTAGCATTTTTTAAAAAACATTGTGCACCATTATGATACAACTAATCAAATATATAGGTTTCAGTAAGCATTTCAGTTTTGTTTTTGTTTCAAAGTTTTTCAATTAAAAATGCAAGTGATTACATTTGTATTTAATGTGCGGGCGGGCGGGCAGGCAGGCTTTTCTACACAATTTGAGTTTACACGAGATCTCTCATTTTATCATTTCCTAATGGCCTTCTGTATTTTTTTTTCCTTTTATTCCTTTTTGTTAATAATCATCTGGCATTCTCTTAGCCATTTTGATCTTTCATTTGGCTTTCTTCCTGGCTGCTTATCATTCTGTGCCCTATAAAAATTGTGAGTTTACTCTACATTCTTCATCCTTTTAATTTAAAAGATAAATTAAAGTTTTAATGTTTGCATATCATAATCATATCATCTCAACTACCAGTAGTGAAAATTATATATTATGGTTATTGCATCAATTCTGGTTTGATTTTATTTCTTATTATCTATTTTCTTGTTTTTATCAACTGATCATCTGGTATCCTCTTAACCATTCTAATCGTTTCTTTGCTTCCTTACTATCTGTCATTCTGCTTTCTCAGAAGTTGTGACCTTATTAAGTATCCAGTATTTTTTGTTTGTAAGTGAAAAGTATATCATATTACTATTATATTTTGGTGGCATTTCATCTATCCCAGATTATCTTGAAACATTTAGCTTCCATATAGATGTCTACCTGAAAAAAACGTCTTAAGCTTTCCTTTGAAATCTCAGTTATCTAAAAAAAATTCCAAAATATATCCAGATTTGAACCTCAAATATTGATGTGGTAAATGAGATATTATACAAAATTTGCTACTTACTGCAAGTATTATTTCCTTAGACTGTGGCTTTCAACTAACTAATGATCTTTCAGATTTAATGGCTTTTTTCTTTATCACTGCAAATGACATCGTTTTGATGTAGCACTTTTTACAAAACTTATTCTTTCAGATTGCTGTAAACTGACATCCATGTTTGATATATGAGCTTTTACATCAAAAAGTTTCTGTATTAGTTTTTTCTTTCTTCTACATTCTGACTTTTGATATGATGTAATAACTTTTCATGGAACTATAAAGATATTTTCATAATTACCACATAAGTGATCAATTAATCTAAGGGATAAAGATATCAACTAAACTACTTGAAGTCCAATTAAATTTGATATAATGTTTATTCTGTTCGGAATACAATTGAAATTCTGTTTTACATGTGTTATATGCACATTAATGAGCCATAAATTCAATTAGTAACAATAACTTCAAATCTAAACATAAAGAAAATCATTTAAAACTAGAAAATGAAATTTGATGGATATTTTTGTGTAAGAAATTACATTAAAATGATATAAAATAAAGGAATTGAAAAATAACAGAAGCATTTAATAAAGCTGATAAAGAAAAGGATTATATATAAGTCTTGCAATTAAATAATATAAATTCAGATATACTTTCATTATCAATTTAGCATTTGGAATTTAGCTCAATAAATATAACAATAAATAAATGGCCTAACAAACAGTAAAATTTTCTCCAGAATTTACCACTACTACAGAGAAAACAGTAAAGAAGTATTGTCAGACAATAAAGCTAGATACCCATTATTGATTAATATTGGGTAGTTATCTAGGTTGGATATATAAAGAAAAATCCCAAGTCTGATGAAAAAATTTCCAGTGTAGATTCAAACCCTACAAGTGTATATTTGGTTTGGTGGAAGATCAATTGTTTGTTGAACCATGCCATTTTGGCAATAAACATGAATATTTATCTATCAACAGTAATGGACACATGAATAATATACCATAACATTAGATTTTTTTATAAAAAGAAAACTTTAGATGATATTTAAAAAAATAAAACAATATTCACTAATATATATATAAAAGAGGCACAAGTTATTATTCTAATCAAATAAAACTAATTATTTATACAT
Source organism: Epiperipatus broadwayi (assembly GCA_028023455.1). Lineage (NCBI taxonomy): Eukaryota > Metazoa > Onychophora > Udeonychophora > Euonychophora > Peripatidae > Epiperipatus > Epiperipatus broadwayi. The sequence goes on along the minus strand of JAQFVV010000005.1, from coordinate 213,933 downwards.
ATACATAGATATATATTAGATTCATGTAATATCATGCCTCACTCGTAACATAGATTCAGATCTTAACTTTCAGCTAGATAAAACTTTCAAATAAATTCAAGATTTTTTAGGGAGATAACCCATAATCAATTCAGTTGTCAATTATGAATTAATTATTGGTATTAATAATTATAACTGCAATGGAGTTCAAAGTTAGATGAATTGTAATCTAGTATGGTTACTTCCGATGCACAAACTTCTTATGAATTCCTAAACAATCCATCAATTATTTTTATTTTAACAAGGAAATTAAAAAAGGTAAGAAAACTATAAAAAAAATTTCAATAAAGCACATATCTATATTTTTTCCGTCACATCTTAAAACTGAATAAGCTGAAATTATATGATAGAATCGTATATTTTGTGTATATATCCACTATGAAGAACTTTGTGGTTTAGTGTCAATATTTTTAACTACTGTTATTGTGACTTAGATACAAGATGAAGGTGAAAATCAAAATTTTTCTGGGTAATTGATAATTTCCAAACAAGTTCATCATTTTTTTGACATAATTATCAGGAAGTAAACAGTCATCTAAATAAAAAATTATATGTTAAAAGAAGAAAATCTCCATCAATTGTTCTGATGGGTTACATTGTCTTTGCAGTTCCTCTTCTAAGAGATACTAGAGAATCCTTTGTATTACAATAAGCTATTTCATCTTACTACATTATATAATATAGTAAAATATTGAACTATTTTGTAGAGTAAAGGCAAGCAGTGTAATATTATGGGCGCCAGAATGCCTTCAAAGCATTTTTTAAATGCCACTAGTAATTGCTGATGCAGCAGACCACATTACAATCATTAATATTTTCGCAGACTTTTAAAAAAAAAAAAAAATTATTAACTAAATGTGAATAATCCAAATACTTAATTTTTGAAAGTAAAATTTTGAATGAATAAACCTAAAATAAATGGACATTGGATTGTGTCTCTTCTCACCTTGTTAAGTTAAGATAAGCTGCCTTTTTCCATAAACCTGCCTTCTCAGTATAAAGTTGCCAGTTTTGGTTTGCAAATAAAATGGAAAAAGAATCTTGATAAATAGTCTTAAGATGAAGACAAATATAAGTGCTTAAAGTAAAAATAAAACAAAACGGCTTGAAGAATATAGTCTTGATATGGAGGATTTATCTTTTTGCAAATACTGAGAGAGTGTAATAAATTCTTGGGGGGAAGATATCATTTAAATAAAAATGATAATTTTACACTTTTATATAGTATAATTAGCTCACTCAGGAAACATGAAATTTTATACATGCTTATAAATTATTGATCATTATTTGTTATTACTTTTCCCAATGCTATTTATGAAATTGCCCTTTTGCCCACGAATATTGCTATTTATGTAATATTAAAATAAAGATGACTAAGCTCCATCTACTTATGAAATAATTAAACAAATCCACAATTTTATATTAGCAAATCTAAAGCATATATTGGATCCCAGAGTAGGACTGTCTATTCTTATGCATTTTGATATAAATAAGTTATTTTATTCTTTAGATTGCTCATGTAATGTGGTGAATTTAATTATTTCACAGCTAGGTGGGATTGGTTATCTTTGATCTATTTTCATAACACATTTAATGCTATGTAAAATTAATATTTATTGTATTATTTAATAGTAAATTATATATTATGTCTAAAAATATTTTTGAATTTAAGAGTTCCAAAAATTATCAACTAAGAAAGGCTATTATATTTTCAGAAAGTCTTTTTGAATACTTGTAAGTCAACAAAATATATAGTATAATGAACAAATATATATATATTACCTTAGCCTCAAAGAAGTTTTTTGCACCACCAACTCCTTCTTTATCAACATCTATCTCTGTTAAATTTGCAAGTTTACTCAAACCACTTTCTTCTTGTAATTCACCAGCAGCAGCTTTTCTAAAAATTAATAGGAACTAAAAAAAAAAAAAAAACCACTACTGTTATATATAATGAAGAATAATATAATGAGCATGCTAATAGCTCTAAACAAGCTTTTCCAATAAATGTCATAAGAGAAAGCATTTAAAATCTCTATATAGAATTACCCCTATTCCCAAACCAGTTTCGAGCTGATGGCTCTCCTCAGTGAGGTGTTAGGATATTCAGACATTAGATCCAAAATGCCAACTCAAGCACAGCATTTATCTAATATTTAACTATTAAATACAAAATCTGAAATTTTCAGGCATCTATATGTCTTCAATTCCAGCTATCTAACTTAAATAGTCATATGGGGCTGCACTAAATTCAGATACACCATATATTAATAGCTTTAGCAATATAACATCACCAAAGCCTCAAAAACAAAACTATAATAGTAAGAAAATTAAGTCATACATCATGTGACTCAACCAGTTTGGGGATAGGGATAATTGTAGATAAAGATTTTAAATGTTTTCTTTTATGGCATTTATTGCAAAGCTTGTTTAGCGCTATTATCACACTCATTATACATGATATATGACTTGATTTTCTTACTATAATGAAGGGTATATATACTTATATGTGCATTAAGCTAAATTGTAAGTTAACCACTCCTTAACAAAATTTTAAACTTTGTTAAGAAATAGTGTATCTTTTATAAAAAAGTGTATAACACTAAATTGGAATTATATAAACAAATATGACAATTTACATATAATTGTCTAGTTGTGCTATCTAAATTATAAAATCTTTTTTACAAACAGATAAAAAAAATGAAACAACTTTACATCTGCTACTTAATATTTTAAAAATACAAACGAAATGAATTTAAATGTCGAGATGTTCCTACAGAGATGATACATACCTACAGCTCTTCTCCATAAACTTCCTATTTACATTTATGAGAATTAATTTCTAATCAAATAAATAAAAGAAAGTTGCCATTTTTTTTAACTGTTTGTAAAAAATATGGTGTTGGATTGATATAAAACCACTAAAACATCGCATGATCATTTTCTATGCTTACACAAACTGTTAATAACAATAGAAAACTCTCCATACAGTAGTGCCACCCAGTGCAAGCTTTAGTAATCAATGAATGCAAGAAGGTTTGTGCATAAAATTCCTATCTAGTGCCTACTCATCTCCCCAGTCTAGTTTCTAATTCATGGCTTTCATCAGTGAGGAGCCTTGAATCTTTGAGCACTGCGCCTAGATCTTATATAGGTTATTGCAATATATATATAAATTGCATGTAATAAATTATATTTACTATTTTATACCAATAAATTATAGAGAAATATTGGACAAGCTTCATCTTAAAAAAAAATGTGATGACAATAGCTGATATTTTTTTTCAAACACTTAGAATCAATACAAACTCTGTGCTGTTTACTTCAGCAATAAAATACTGGAGTAATAGTTAAAATTTTATGGATTGCAGCTTAATCTATCATTTAAAATGTCACTTGAGCTCCAAGCAACAAACCTTTCTTATTTCTTTGAAAAATTATCTGACTATACAATATTTCATTGCTTAATAACAATGTCCTGAAATAAAACAATAGCTGTGTTTTCCTGAAGGTTTGTGATGATGGTGTTTTAGTTGTATTTTTATATTGGACTATTTCTATCATCTAATATAAGCATTGAATGTCTTTAGAAAAATTTAACTTTATGTTAACAGCACATTAAAAAAGTTAGTAAGTGCACAATGTTTCAAGAGGTATTATTCTCCCCTCTTTTTCAGGTGTTGCTGGCCTAACCAGTGAAAATATTAGCAACATGGGATTCGAACCTGGACTCTTAGGTTAGAATCCAATGCTAGTACTGTCACTAATCAGGCCTGCAACATCTGAAGAAGAGGGGAGAATAATACCTCTCGAAACATGCATATACTAACCTGAGTGCTATTAATAACAGTTGAATGTATTTGGAATATTTAAATAAAGTTAAATTTTTCTAAAGCTATTCAATACTTATATTAGATGATGGAAATAGTCCAATATAAAAATACAACTAAAACAATAGCAGCAATTTAAGAAACTGACATGAACTTATCACACCATATATGCAAAAGTTGGAATATTATTTGGGTATCTTAACAAGCTACTAACATTGCTGTAAATTATCTGCCTAATAGATAAATTCTTTGAGCTTTATTCCTATAGAAATAAGTTTAAAATGTAATCAAAAGTCTAAGGCAATTCATGCATTTTTGTTATAGGTAAGTGTATTAATTGATCAACAGGATACTATGACCAAGCAATAACACTTGTCATTTTCTGAACATCATTAATTCTAGCATCCCAATTAGATACATACTTCTAATATTGTTACAAGAACTTTGTTCTGTTTATGATCTGAGATCAAAATCCAGAATGGTTTTCTCTGGGTACCAGAGGAATTTTCAAGTAAAATCTTAATTTTTTTTCATCATATAAATCAATCTAGATATCATTAAAACAGTATCATTTAATGAGTATCTAGCTAATTTTAGCAGAGAGGTAAAAGTTGCAAAATAACCTTGAGTAGTCAAATTAATGAGTGTTCTACTCATCTCCAATAAAAATGAATACATTTACTCAAGATGGTCAAGTTTGACTAAAATAAAACAAGTAATTTTTAAAAAAAAATTTAAAAGAATGTAGCAATATATTATCAACTAATAATCTGCTGTAAAGATTGTTGCTTATGTACAAGCGTAACATTGTGTAAAACTTACCTAGAGTTTCAAATCTTTGAGTTTTTAATTAGAAATTGACAAAGAAATATCAGATTAAAGATTCTTTTTTTAAAACAATTTAGATAAAAAAATTGTGTGGATAAACTAATTGTCAATAAAGTGACATTTTCACTGAATAAATAATACATATTTAACAATAACAACTGATACTAGTAACATTTTCAATTCTGTAAGCTACATTGAAGGCATTACATAAAATCAATGAATGCTATATAGCACTGAAACTAGATCTATGTCAATGGTTTCTATTAAAGAAAGCTGACTTTTACTGTATCTATGCAATGTTCATCTTTTATTCTTCTGAATAATACGTTATAAACATGGAGATCTGTTTTCACTGCCCTTTTTTAAAATTTTACTCAAAGTTTACATTGTGAATTCTGTAGAGTTGAAGATAGGTACCACCATCATCTAATTGGTGCTATCTAGGAGAATCAGTGACATTTGTTAGCCATAGTGAAGTTACAACATGAAGATCTCATTTCTGTAGATTGCATCATTCTTACAAAATGAAGATCTCATTTCTGTAGATTGCATCATTCCATGCTAAACAAATCACTAATAAGTATAGGTAATGTTATGTAATAAGGCTAAGATGAATTTTATCAAATGCAATTCATTCACTGTATGAAATAAAATAATCAAATGGTTTATCATTCAGAAATTTGGATGGCATTCAAGGATCTGATATGATAGATTTGAGTTTTGATTCATATACATTAGCTCTGAATCTGTCAGTATGACAATGGTACTGAACCACATAGTGCATTGAGTCTAAAATATAGAATTGAATAAGATATGGGATAACTAATTAAGCCAAATAAAAGATCATTATTAAAATATTTCCTTTCTCATATCCATTGGTCAATGAAGATAATTAAAGGAAATTTTTAAAGGCTTGGATAAAACTGAAACAATATCTGAAAAGAAGATTAAAGTAATTAGGCAAATGGGTGTTAACACAAAAAATATTTGAATATTTTTGATGATAGTTTGGCCTTTTGTTAGCACAATTTATTTAAACGTTTACAACTAAATCAAAAATTAATAAACCTTTTACAGCATTAAGAGGCATAAAATAAGTTCATGTAAAAGATACTTTAGTCAAAATAGAGGATAAAATATTCTTATTAAATTCAGTGAAGTAGATAAATGAGAATTATTGGAAGAAAATTAACATTGAACTTAGATTTATATATTCAAACATAAACAAGTGACTCATTTATTATAAGAATAAATTTCTATGACTGTTCTCGTGCAAATTTCATTTTAATATCATTAACCCATAATCAATGTAAATATAGCTGCTATTTTTGTTAAAATATAGCTGCTATTTTTGTTAAAATCTAGCCTCTTCAGATATGCTAGAAATCTAATCTAAACCCCTGCCCATCATGTTAGAATAAAGATTTTAGATTAGTATTATGTAAATAATACAATGTATTTTACTTAATTTTAAAGAATGAATAAATTTACTTGGGAATGCAATTGTATATTGTTTTTAAACAAATTGAGCAGTATTAAAAATATCCTATGCAAGGGAGACACAATTACGGTCTCATTTTATTTGAGCAATAATTAATGATATTAAAATGAGCTTTGCATAGGAAGAGATGCTGAAACTCATTCTGCTTATTGTATATAAGTGCAATCATTGTTATTTATATATTTATGACAATTTTGATTCATATAACATTGGAAATAAGACTGATGGTTTTGCCTTCTGCAATTATGATTATAAGTGAATAGCTATTTAATATGCTGTATCAAGGCCTTAGCACCCCTGATGAGATTAGGTTTTATTCAAGATAGCTATTGTATGAAAGCTGTCAATTTTGAGTAAAGATTAACAAAATAATAGAAGAGTCATTAAAGTTCAGTTGTAATTTAATTAAAACAAGGACAGTATAAAATTTGGATCACAAACTTACATAGTTTAAAATGATCCTATCATTGTGATTATAAATATAAACGCAAATATTTAGGATAAATCAAATGTGATAAACTAAAAGTTGTATAATTCTTGTTGTATGTGTGTGATGAAATATTTTTTTGAGTTATAAATTAAGTCCAATTTTTTCAGTCTTAGGCTCTCTTTTCCATATCAGCAAACTTACTTATTTCATTCATCTATCTCACATATGATGTTTTTCTAGGTCTTTTACCATTTCCTGGTATTCAGTTTAAGACTTGAACTGTCTATTTATATCATCTCTTCTAGCAATGTATTCAGCCAACTCCACTTCAATCTCTTAATTCTTGCAATGATGTCAATAATACGTGTTTGTTCTCTCACCCATGTATTTTAATTAAGACCCTTGTTAAACCATTAAGCATCACATGATCACTATCTTATACTAGCACATAATTGTTTATAAACAAAGCTCCTCACTGACGATGGCCACAAGCCAGAAACTATTCTGGGGATATTGGATGAGTAGGCATTAGATAGGGATTTTATGCACAAGCCTTTTGGCATCCATTGATTACTCTGGTTGGCACAGGGTGGCAATACTGTATGGAGAGTTTTGTTTTATTTATAAACAATTATGTGCTAGTATAAGATAGTGATCATGTGATGCTTAATGGTTTAACACCAATCCTACCTAATAGGATAGTGGTGGCTATGGTTGTTAAAGAGCCAAAGACACCAAAATGTATGGGGTGCTGAATTGAGTTCAGACCCATATGAGCTTAAATTGAAAATATTTTTGTGTTTTCATTCTCATAGTTTTGTAGTTAAGTAGAGATAAAAGATGGGTGCTGGAGGGTTGTATTAAATCCTAAGATCTAGGTGCAGTGCTCTCAGATCCGAAGCTCCTCACTGACGATGGCCACAAGTCAGAAACTAGTCTGGGGATATTGGATGAGTAGGCATTACATAGGAATTTTATGCACAAGCCTTCTGGCATTCATTGATTACTCTGGTTGGCACAGGGTGGCAATACTGTATGGAGAGTTTTGCTTTGTTTATGACCCTTGTTGTTACTCCTAATATACATCCCTCCTTACTGCATTGATGTTGTATTAAAATATAGTGCTGTAAAGTTGTGCAAAAGATTTCTGACTTTTTGGATAAGATTATTTTTTTAATCTGTTAAGCTTCTTTTGTGAAATGTAATTTAAAAATATAATTTTGACAATTAAACAATTCTCTTCGCTCTGTTCAGATTAATTATATTTATCTGAATTGCATTAATGATACTTTTGATTATATAGATTATCTATATTGTGATTCCTCAACGTTGGTCAAACAATTTCAGAACTTGGTTGCAAAATCTTAAAGATTGAAATATTTTACTTATTTTATTTACGAAATGGTAGAGACTAAAACATTGCCAGAGAAAATTGTTATTGAATTCCATAAAATACGCTGTTAACAAAAGTTGGTTTTGCAAAAATTTGAGAAACACAATGTTTCTGGAATCTACTGTAGTCTTGTAGTAATATGAAAAATTTTGAAACTAGTTGCAATTGTAAGAACATTTATAATATCGATGACAGTTGTTTTTCCAGGATTGTTCTAAACTAAATATTTTGTTTTAAATGTAACCATGTGATATGGAAAAAAAGGCTGAGTAGTAGATCATCATTTAGGTGAATCAGAAATGATTTTTCATAATACTGGTTATAAAAAGCAAAATATTTGAATAAAAACGGTATGTTTATAATGTGTAAGATTTTATGAAGAATTTCAGATTTAATTGATAAGAAAAATATATATAATATAAATATGATTAAAAAGAGAGAGAATATTACCATAAATCAAAACAAAACTGAAGAAAATCATTATTATTATGCATTTATTAATTTTTTGAATTTAATCTTTTTTCAATGTCTTGTGTTATTAGTATTAGGGTAATTCAAATTAATACTTAATTCATATTTTTGTTACCCTTTGCGAGAATCTACAATTGAATGAACAGTGTTTCATTAATTTAGAAAAACATGGAAATGCTTCTGATTATATATACAATAATAGAGATAATGACACAATGACATTTCCAGTCACATGAATATAGAACCACTCCCATCGGGTAAATAGAATAAGACTTGCAATTGATCTAATGCAGTAATACATGTAATAAGGCAATAAGACTGCTAATCAATGGTACATATATCAATACATCAGTCAAGCAAATAGTGATATTTTAAATCAGTGACACTTCAAATTAAATGAACATAGTAACATTCTCAACTCCCAATCTCAACGTAAACACACAGCTATATTTCCATCAGCTGAAGATACATTGTCAACTCAAAGCAATGCTCTCAATTGGTTAAACAGTGACATCACCAATCACAAGGCTTCAAATCAAATTATAATATCTTTTAATTAGAAAATTACCTGACTTTCTTTCATTAGACAATCATGATGCTAAATTCTTATCCTATGATCATCTTTTACCACCTAATTAAAAACAAATATAAAACAACATAAGAGCCAAATTATTTCGCAATAGAACATAAAAGAATAAAAATCTACACAATCTATTAATTTATTGAATATAAATTTGAAAATTTTAGGTCATGGGTTTGAATTGCACAATGTAAATAAAAAGGTACTGAAGATGACCACAATGAAAAATCAATATTTTCTAAAAAGAAAAAGTAATATTAAAAACTAATTTAATATCTGTTTGCTACTCAAGTTTACAACATCACTCAAGATAGAGAGATGTAAAATGAGCTTTTTTACATTTAATATTACCTAATGCCTGTTTTTTGAAGATAGTATTAAATTAGGGAATATCTGATCTGTTCTTAAATATATACATGCATACGATAAAAAGTATTGTGATGTAATGGCGCATTTGTCTATTATACCAATGATCCTGCAGTTTGAATCCAAGATGGCTAAAACAAATTTTGTTTAGCTCTAAACTATCTTTAGATTTTTCATTCAAATAGTGAATGGTTGACCTAGGCATCTAATTATTTACTTTCTTATGTGGAAGATAAAAAATAAGAAAGTAAAATTATCACCTCTAAAAACTGATAAGTAATGATTCTCTCTACTGTTTTCTCTATAAAGGGCAATGCACTGCACTTTAATCAATTTAAAGACTTATTTTGTCTTCATGAATGTATGTGGAAATCAAATCAAATTACTACTAATGGGATCCAAGTATATTTTACTATTTGGTCAAAATATTGCCTTCTAAGTTTATTGGCTAAATCATAGGCTTGTAAATTTGAATTGCTAATATGTGGCAACAGTAATAAAAATGAACTATGATATAAAAAGAAATGAAAAAATTATATTTGACTATAATATTTAAGATTGCCGACTAACCTTCAAAAATTAACTGAAACTATATTCACTTAACTATTATATTTACCTCTCTAAAGCTGATTTTATTATCGTTATCCTCATCAACTTCACGGATCATTTCCTTTAACGCTAGATGTGTCTGGGGTGCACCTAGCTTTTCCATCATGTGTTTTAACTCTTCAAAATCAATAAAATTATCTTTGCTTGTATCATATCTAAAACAAAAGAAAACAATAATAGTGTGATATCCTAATGTTAAGTTGATTTTAAAAAGATAATAAATTGTAACATGAATGTTGATTACTTATATCAAGTATTGCATAAGTCATGTGACTCCAGTTTCTCTCCATATTAGATTATCTTTCTTTTCACTAACAATCATTATTTAGTAACCAATTCTTATATAATAGCTGAAGATGAAAGAGGATACCATTGTCCATTTATGGAAACTTCTGCATTATTTTTATTTCTTATTTGAAAAAATAATCTTACAGCAAAATAGACATTTGGTTATTCTCACTCAAGAATGTCTTGGAATTGTCTATAAACAATAGGTAATACATATGGTTATTTTAAGTAAAATTCAACAGTTATTCAATAAATAAAATTTGTGGAGTTAAAAATACTAATGAAGGTAATCATATTCTTCTGTACATTGTAACAAATACTCTGAGTAAAACCTGTGTAATCTAAACAAGACAATTATGTAAAACAGTGTCTCAGAATTAGAGCATGTATGTTAGAGACATGGCAGTGTTTATCATTTATAAGTGGGTGATTGGTTTATTGGAAGCTGAAATTCAACATATAGGGACAATGTATATGTTAACAATACATAAATAATATCGAAAAAAAGATAAATTGTATGGTCAGCTGTTTAACAGGTCAAATGAATGCTTGTCTATCATGGTTTAAGGCAGTGATAGAAACTGGACCTCAAGGTCATAGGTTATGGTTCCAGCTTTGTCATTTTTAATACCTGAATTTCTTATGAACTCCTGAGCAATAAATCATACATTTATTTTTTGCTAATGTTGAGTATCAAAATGGAAGCTAGACTTCCATTTCAACAGATTTTTTTCATTTTCTCAGAAAGGAATGATTCAGAAACATTTAGCTCCTGATTTCATGTTCTTATCACTGAACTAAAGGCACAAAGAAGTTGAAAATAACAGCAAAGGTGAATGAAGTCGAGCATTGTTAGCCAAGAGGTCAATGCAGCTGCCTTGCAAGCAAGGAGTTGGTTGCAGATGGTTGTTGCAGGTTCGCCTCCCAGCCAATGCTATGACATATGGAAAAAAAAGTGAATGAAGAGAAATAAACATAAAAATCTTGTCTTGAAAAACAACCTTGAATTTGATATAGATTTTATTTTTTGTGGTAGAATAATTTTTTTCCCTTTTTTAAAACGTGGCTACTGTGCAATATTGATAAACATCAAAAGTTATTTTGGTTATAAACATTGCAATGTTTTGTTTTGTTTTTTTTTAGAATAGTTACATTGAAGTAATTCCATCCCCAGACACTATTCAGAAATTTACTTATGCCCATCTGCATCATGAAGTATCTCTCAGCAAGTTATTTCCTCCATCCCTTTTTCTCTAGAATTTCTATCTATATTATAGCATTAATAAATTTTGTTAACTAATCTTGCTGATCTCTAAATGTATATATTTTTATGTGCTCTTATTTAACTTTCTCCATTTTATATCTGCATCAAATCTTGTAACTCAATTTTCATCTACTTGCCAATTTCCGATCCAGTTGAAATTTAACATACATATGTATTTGCCAGCTATGGAAAAGAGGTTGCTGTTAACTGAAAGAAAACTATTTGATTCTTCTTTAAAGCCTTAATGAAACTTGACAGGGCAAATTCCTAATGTTCACTGTGTGTGTTCTTTTACAACTGTTATTACTATGTGATTATCTATATTGTAAATGAATATGAATGAGCTGCTAATCAATATGCATTATCCAACATTATAAGTTTATTGGCCATTTACCTCCAAGTTTAAGATCAAGAAACACCATGAGCATTCTTCTTAGTTGCATGATAGTTGTTAACTGAAATATCAGTCGAGTTTTCTTGATGACAAGATGAATGAATATATGTGTGAACATTCTTTTTTTATATATACAGATATTTTAAATCATAATAAGCAAAACTAAATTATGATTTTATTTCCAGTAGGCTGTAAAATTGCCAATCAAGATGGCAGTTGGGAACTGAAGATGGAGAGTGACAAGAATCCCCTGATTGTAGACCCAGTTAATCATTCGATGATGACCTTGGAAGAAGAACTAATAATAAATCGTAAATTGTTAGACTTTAAAAAACAACTATGCATTTTACTACAAAGACATAAATATTGGAAATCCAAATAGAATGGAATTCATTATAAATAAAAAGTATAACAGTTCTATAAAATTTATGTCAGTACTTTTTAAGATCAAGTTCAAAAAAAGATCTAATTAATACTACTTGCTTACATTCTGACTTTTCTGTTTAAAGTTTATTTAGTTGTGGTCATTTTCATACATAAATATATGTTATGTTTTGTCAATGAATAAAAATAATTAGTAGTTTATTACAGTTAAAATATAGTTCAAATTAAAAAAACAAAAATGTAATGAGAAATTATACTTTCAAAATTTATAAAATAGTAAATATTTAATGCTTTCTCGTTAAGATTTTTTTTTAATATTTTATTATTTGAATTATATAATTTGAGAAAGAATGATAAAAAGGATAATCAACTAAAAAAAAATTATGAAGGGAAATTTATTAAAATATTATATAGTCAAAATTTAAATAAATAAAACTTTTAATTGCAAACATCTACACTAGGTGGAGTATACATATGTGTGTAAGTGTAAAAACAAAAGCATATAATAACTGATAAGGTTAGATAGACGGGCAGCAGAGATGGTAATGAATTTGGGAAATAGGACAAATTAAATATATTATCATGTTTTAATAAGATGGCAGAGAGAGAATTTTCAGATAGCTGGAATAGTACAAGAATAAGGCTATTATTTGAAAGAAGAGGTAAAGATCATAGAAAGTTAAACAATTATAGACCAATAGCAGTGTCAGTGTTATATAAAGTTTTTGCATATATAGTGGCTGGAAGTGTGGAAAAATGGATGGAAGAAAATAATATAGTGGGAGAAATGCTAGGAGGTTTTCAATCAGAAAGGCGTAGAGATTGTTTATTTGTAGTCACACAACTTATAAATATGAGTAGGAATATAGATAAGCAGTTATATATATATATCTTTATAGATATATAGAAGGCATATGATAGAGTAAGTAGAAATAGATTATGGGTAAGTTTATTAAATTTGGGAATGAATGGAGCTTTAGTGGATTTTATTAAGAGATTGTATGAAAATAATTATTATACGTATCAATTAGGAAATATAGATCAGAGTTAAAAGTGAGGTGGGACTAAGGCAAGAATGCTCTATGTCACCTTTTTTTTTTTTTTTGTAATATTTAAAAGGAATGAAGAGAGCAATAGAAAGAGTAGTAGAGATTTGCTGATGATATTTTCTTGTGCACAGAAAGTAGGGATATGGACAGGCTGAAGACATGCGCAAGGGTGGGTAAAGAGATGGGAATTAAATTTAGTGAAGAAAAATCAAAAATAATGATGATAAATACTGAAGAAAGAGAAGGGATAGAATTTTTATTGGGGAATATAAAGTTAAATCTGGTGAATAGGTACAACTATTTGGGAATCATCTTAAATAAAATTGCTTGGATGAATAGGATAAAAAATTGATAAATGAAGAAAAGAAAAGAAAGAGACTGATAAAGAAATTAAGTGTTTTCATATAATAATTATGATGTAGCAAGAATTGTATGGAAGGGAGTGGCTGTAGCAGGGTTAACTTATGGTAATGATGCATTACTGAAAACAAAGTATAAAGATAAGTAGGAACATATACATTAGATGCAGATGTATGGATGGCAAAGGAGGCAATTCAAGGAGAAGTGGGATGGTCAAGTTTTATATGAGAGATGCAAAAAGCAAAATGAAAATGTTCAGTAGGTTGCAATTTATGGATAATAAAAGAATAAACAAAATAGTATTTAATTGGGTTATGAGTAAAAGTCAGGCAACAAGATGGATGAGAAAGGTAGTACGGTATGCAGAAGATTTGGATAAAGTTTTTATGTTGTATATTTACACAAAAGATGGCATGAGTGTCTTAGCGGTAACATCAGTTTTATATAAAGTTTTCGCATATATGGTAGCGGGAAGAGTTGTAAAATGGATGGAAGAGAATAATGTTGTGGGGGAAATGCAAGGAGGTTTTAGGTCAGATAAGTGTATAGGAGATAGTTTGTTTGTAGTTACACAACTTATGGAGATGAGTAGGAATTCAGGTAGATCATTATATATGAGTTTTATAGATATAGAGAAAGCATATGATAGAGTAAATAGAAATAGATTATGGGTAAGATTAGCCAATTTGGGAATGGGTGAAGCTTTAGTAAATATTATTAAGAAATTGTATGAAAATAATTATTATACTTATCAATTAGGGGATATAGAATCAGTTAAAGTTAAAAATGGAGTGGGGTTAAGGCAAGGATGCCCTATGTCACCGATTTTGTTTTTGTTGTTTTTGAGTGAAATGGAAAAAGCAATAGAAAGACTAGGAAGAGGGGTAGAGATACCATTAATAGGTGGCAAAGGAGTATATACTTTGTCGGGTCTTTTTTTTGCAGATGATATCTTTTTATGTGCAGAAAGAAGAGAAGATATGGATATTATGTTGAGGACATGTGCAAGGGTGGGTAAAGAGATGGGGATTAAATTTAGTGAAGAAAAATCAAATATAATGATGGTTAATACTGGGGAAAGAGAGGATGTAGTTTTTTTATTGGGGGATATAAAGTTAAGTGTGGTGGATAGATATAGGTATTTGGGAATCATCTTATGTAATCAGGAAAATTGCTTGGTTGAATGGGAGAAAAAAATTGGTAAATGAAGCAAAGAAAAGAAAAGGTTTGGTAAAGAAACTAACAGTATTTTCATATAATAAATATGATGTAGCTAGAATTGTATGGAAGGGAGTTGCAGTAGCAGGGTTAACATATGGTAATGATGCATTATGTGTTAATAAAAGGATTTTAGATTATTTAGAGAAAGTACAAAGGGAAGTAGGAAGACATGCATTAGATGCAGAGATGTGGACAGCAAAGGAGGCAATTCAAGGAGGAATGGGATGGTCAAGTTTCTATATGAGAGATGCAAAAAGTAAAATGAAAATGTTTGGTAGGTTGCAGTTTATGGATAGTAAAAGAATAGCCAAAATAGTGTTTAATTGGGTTATGAGTAAAGGGCAGGTAACAAGATGGGTGAGAAAGGTAATGCGGTATGCAAAAGATTTGGATAAAGAATTTATATCAGTATACTTGTATAAAAGGTGGGATGATTGTGTTAGGAGGATTGTTGAGTGTTATAGTGGTAAGGAATGGGATAAAAGAATAGAATCATTAATAAAAAATAGGGAGTTGGAGAGATGGAGAAGTAGTATGGAGGGTAAGAAGAGTTTAAATATATATAGAAGTAAACGGAATATTGGAAGCGAGTTAATTTATGATAATAGTAAGGAAAGTAGTTTATTGTTTAAGGCTCGAACGGGATCTTTAGCAACAAGAGAATATACATGTAAATGGAAAACTATGGGTGATTTAGCATGCAAATTGTGTAAGGAAGGTATAGAAAATATTAGGCATCTGTTGATTGAATGTAAATGCTTGAAAGCAGAAAGGGTACAGATAATGAAGTTATGGGAGAATAGGTATGAACAAAGTGACAATACAGAAAGTGAGTCAGTAGTTTTTATGCTGGGTTTGTGAAAAGATAAGGGGGATTTAGATTTAAAGGCCATAGAGTTGACAAAGATTATGTTGTGGAAATGGGATGGGGCAGAATATGGGAAGACTTAGAGTGGGGAATGGAAAATAAAGTGGCTAACAGGTTTATCTGGGCATAGTTGCTGAGATATTCTTGATTTTGTTTAAGGAGAAGCCAAATACATCACATCACGAGTGTTGTAATGGCAAGGAATGGGATAGAAGAATAGATGCATTTAATAAAAAATAGAGTTGAAGAGATGGAGAACTAGTATGGAGAGTAAAAAGAGTTTAAAATATATATAGAAGTAAACAGAATATTGGTGCTAGTTAATTTATGATAACAGCAAAGAAAATAGTTTACTGTTTAAGGCTGAAACAGGATCATAAGCAACAGGGAAATATACACATAAATGTGGATGATTTAGTTTGCAAGTAATATAAGGAAGGCATGAAAAATATTAGGCATCTGTTAATTGAATGTAAATGCTTATAAACAGAAAGAGTATAAATAATGAAGTTATGGCAAAATAAATAAATATAAACAAAATCATTACACAGAAAGTGGGTTTTTGGTTTTTATGCTGAATTTGGAAAAAGAGAAGTTTAGATATAAAGGCCATAGAGTGGACAAAGATTATGCTGTGGAAATGGGATGGAGTAGGACAGAGAAGAATGTGGGAAAAACTTAAAGTGGGGAATGGAAAGGGAAGGTGGCTCACAGATTTCTATGGGCATAGGAGTGGAGAGATTTCTGACTTCGATAAAGGAGAGGCCATATTGCATCACATCACATCAATGTTAAACTATAATTGAACCTCATTGAAAATTATTTTTACTATTATCTGTTCAATTGTTGAAATCAGCTAGCTGTTATTGAATACTTTTACTTAACTTAAAATTTCTGTTTATTTAGATCAAATCTTGTGATTTTTAATCGAGTGGATTTTCTTCAAATTTTGTACACATTTTGATGGCAATCAATGCAATCTTTTATGGCTGTCCAGTCTAACAGTATTGGTGGTAACAGATTTCAAACTACATTTGAATTGCTATAATAAATTTTTAGTCGTGCACAATAGATTCTACTCTATTTTTTAAGAAAACACTTTGTTTAATTTGCGGAAAACATTTTAAGGTATTTACAATTAATTAAAATAGAAAAAAAAAAGGAAGGATGAAATTTTAATTTCCCTTTGGACTGTTTATGTAAAACTTGCTTTTTTAAACTGTTGCTTTAATAAAAATCTTATAACATGATTTTTAACCTACACTAAATGAACTTTTTCCCAAATTTTGTACAAAGTTTTAGTATAGATGACAATATAATATTTCAGAATTATTTAACCTAATAATGTTGGTAAGCCATATTTCAAACTGCATTCAAATTGATTTGATAAGTTTTTAGTCTTGTGCGATAGATGGCTATATTTTTTAATAAAACAATTTTATTTAATTTAAGGAAGAAATTTTAATGGTGTTTATAGTTAATTAAAACAGAAAGAAAAAGAAATGAAAGAAATCTTAATTTTCCTTTGGAGTGTTTATTATTGTACAAGTATAAAATGTGACAACAGAGTAGAAAAAATTCAAAAATATTAACCACTAACACTATTTTGCCAAGCACTTTTGGTACCGTGTACCTGACTCATAGTGACATATTGGAACTGAATGGTTAATATTCCAGTGCATGCTCAGTGGAACATTAATGTTATGCTGATTGATAACATTTTTAGACTTCGCAATAAACTAAGCCTCTTTCAACTTCCTCTTTCTATCGTTTAATTCATTGCACACAGTACTGATATTTTGAGGATAAAACTCATGTCCACAACTACTTTTGATGATCTGAAAAAAACTGAATTAACTTGTGAATCACTTTTAGATTTTTTTATATTGATAAATATGCTGTTGCAATCACGACAATACATTAGCCTTTGTTTCACCGTAATAAATAGCATTGCAACTAATTTCTCTACAGGCAATTGAATAAATCATTTCATACTTATTCATTTCTTCCACACTATCCTTTGAATTATTTATTAGTCTATTTAAACACAAAGGTGATCAGAGTACTATATTATAATCTTTACCAATTATATTTTTTAACTTCAGACTTTCAGACGGCACATAAGCCAAAGAAATTCACTTTTTGTCTATTTTATTTTTTACATCCACTTTGTGTTTAAAAGCTTTGGATTGTTTATATAAAACTAGCTTTTTTAAAAAAACTGCTACCTTCATAAAACTAAAAATCTTGATTTTAAATGATTCTATATAATTATTAGATATATTTTATTTAACTTCTTTTACTGAACAGATCTTCAAGTTTTGTATGTGTATATTTTTGAAACAAAACATGCAAACTAAAAAATAAGCATAATATATATAAAAAATATTTTTTAAGAAATGCTTTAATTTGAGAATTAATACAAAGCAAAAAAGAAGTTATTGAACCACAATTTTGGTCATTATATGTAACTTTAAATAATGAGCCATCCATAAATTAATTAATCCAACCAATAGAACGTGTGGTCTGATCAAAAACTGTACTGCTTAATTTAATTAATTTAAGAATGTCTCACACTTTTATTTACAGTTACTTATAATAACCAAAATTGTTATCCAAGAAAAAAAATTTTTTTTGGCCTTTCTAGTGAATCAGTCCTCAGGTTAAATAAAAATATTTCTTACGAAATTTTTATAATTATAAATATTAAAAAATCTATCATTAAAAATGTAACATTCTGAAGCAATTAACTTATTTAAAAGTTTTTTTTTAATATTAAGGGTGTGTGGGAATTGTAATAGTTAACTATATTTGTTGGTAAGTCTTAATCCTTTGCACTTAAGAAGTTTGCTTTTAGCAGGGAAACCAATGGCCGTATTATAAAGTTTATTTTCTTTGGCCAATCTGGTTTACTTTTGAAGATGGGATAATTTTAGTTATTTTATTGACTAGTTTAGCTTTAGGCTTTTAATGTTTAAATATTATTTTATATGAAAAATTATCTATTAAAAAATGCATTACATAATTGCAATAATAGTAAAAGCAGGGATTTTGCTTGACACTATGTAAGTTTTTGGGACAAAGGAACAATACAAACAGATTTTACTAGAGATAAATTGCAATTTTTATTTCTGTAAGTATAGCCTTGATCTTTTAAAATAGTTTATATGATATATATTAATAGTAGAAAAGATATTATTGAATCTTATATATATATATATACAGTATAGTACTATGACAAACAATAGTTTTCAAATCTATATGTTAACATTATAAACATAAACAGAAGTTAAGTTCATATCAAAGTCCTTGATCTCTAATAAAAATCCAATATTTATTGATCATAAAAATTCTCATTACAATCAACATACATACATATATATGGACAAAGACAGAATGATATGGAAAAAAAAAGTCTAAATTTATCTCATTTGTTGTATAGCCACATAGTGAAACACTACTACAAACTATCTGGAAACACATCAACAACATATCTCCTTCAATTAAATTCACAGTAGAATCAGAACAAGAACAAAAATTGGTATTCTTAGATGATCTTGTGACAAGAATCCTTAATGACAAAATCAAAACTCACACATACAGGAAAATACTTAGCCTATACATCTAATCATACCAGAAACACAAATCTAATCATACCAGAAACACAAAATATGGAGTTGGACTATCACTATGGAATAGAGCAAAAGATGTTTGTTCAGAAACCAGCGATTTGAAAAAAGAAAAGTTCTATTTAGAACAAACTCTTATGAAAAATGGTTATCCATCAGCTGTTATTAAGAAAACCTTAAATAGACAACAAAAATAATGCAAAAGAAAAAACAATTATTGGTAGTGAACCCATACTACCAAAAATAGCAGACAAATTAAGAAAAATCTGCAGTTAGTATAACATCAGAACAGCTTTCCAGAGCCATACCACACTATGATGAAAGCCTAAACTTGAAATGTTGAAAAGAAAAAACTGCATCTATGAAATACCATGTGAATGTGAAAGTATATTGGTGAGACTTAGTCATCCCATTGAAAAGCACTTGCAAAAACACAAACTGGTGAATAGTAGAGAGAAAACAGGTGTGTCTAAGGTAGCAGGCCATGTATGTACCAATGAGCACATGTTCAATTGGAAAAGGATAGAGAAAAAAAGTTATAATGAAGAAAAATTTAAATAAGCTGCTCACATGACAATGGCAAACAATCCCATAAGCCAACCTAGTGTGACTATACATAATGTATGGAAAACACCAATCAACTGTGCTCTTAGAAAAAGGTGGAGAAATCAGAGGAACCTCATGGATAAGTATATGAAATTTCTACTAACTGTTGCCTTTGGCAGGGTAGCTGTTGGTTATAGCATTACCTTAAAATTTCAATACTCAAAAGAATCTAAGGATCCAGGTTCAATTCCCATACTAATACTGTCACTGGTCAGGCCAGAAACAGCTGAAGAAGAGGGGAGAATAATGCCTCTCAAAACATTGTGCACAAAACTAACCTGGATACTATTACTAATAGTTGAATGTATTTGGAATATTTAAATAAAGTTAATTTTTTTTAAAGATATTCAATACTCATATTAGATGACAGAAATAGTCTAACATATAAATACAACTAAAACATCACCATCACAAACCTTCAGTAAAACACTAACTGATTCTCTATTTCCTAATTGATATGTATAGTAATTATTCTCATACAATCTCTTAATAAGATCCACTAAAGCTCCACTCATTCCCAAATTTACTAAACCTACCCATAATCTACTTCTATTTACTCTATCATATGCCTTCTCTATATCTATAAAGACCATTGTCTACCTGTATTCCTACTTATATCTATAAGTTGTGTGACTATAAATAAACTACCTCCTATGCACATATCTGATTTAAAACCTCTTTTCATTTCTCCCACCATATTATTTTCTTCTCCATCCATTTTGCCATCCTTCCAGCCGCCATATATGCAAAAACATATATAACACTGATTATACCGTTATTGGTTTATAATTGTTTAACTTTCTATGATCCTTATGCTTGCCTTTAAATAAAAGCCTTACTCTTGTATTATTCCAGGTATTTGAAAATTCTGCCATCCATGCCATCTTATTAAAACATGATAATCAATTTAATTTTGCCTTATTTCCCAAATTCATTACCATCTCTATTGCCCATCCATTTAAACTTCTTGCCTTTCCATTTTTCAATTTCTTCTCTGCCTCATTGAATTCATTTTCTGTAAAACTAATATTTCCATTACTATGTGCTTTTATATTTTTTATCACTCTGTCCTTCACACCTAACATCTTTTCTATATCCATTACATACTTATTTAAGATTGTCTCTAATTCTTCTTTAGAGCTACACTCTTTTTTCTCATCATTTAGTAATATTATTTCTCTCTCTCTACATTCCTTCTTTTAATATATTTCCAGAATTTTTTGCTGTCATCTCTTCCACTTTTATTAATAATTAACTATTTAATTTCATTCTCTCTATATAATTATCTATTTTAGCCAACTTTTTAAAAAAATATTTTCCCATTTAATATTAACATCTTTTTCACTTTCTTTGTTTTTAATAGCACATTTATATTCTCTGCATGTTTTTTTTCTTTCTTTTTTTTTTACTTTTACTAATTCTTAATTATCTACTACAATCATTCTTCTGAATATTCTCATCTAAAACCCTATTTGCCACTTTTTCTACTTCACACACCAATTCTTATATTCATTCCCAACAAACTCTTCCATGATTACTTCTACTTTTATTTTATATTCTTATCATACATTCTCCAATCACATCTTTCACTATCCTTTTCTACTTTTATTACTATTTTTCATCATATTACTAACCATTTCTATTATGAAGAAATTTTAAGCCAATAAATGTCACATGATCACCATTTCTTTTGCTTGCTCAAAACTGTTATTAAAACAGGCAAAGGCACTAGATAAAGATTTTATGCACAAGCCTTCTGGCATCCATTGAGTGGCAATATGTATAGATAGTTTTGCCTGTTTTTATAAAGAAATTGTGATTACTATTACATATTCTCTCTTCATTATCAATCACTTTAATTTTCCATACTTTATTCATTCCTTCTTTCTCTATTAATGCAGTAATCTATTGTGTGAAATATATTATTTCTAGACCATGTGTATTGCCATTCATAAATATTTGATAAATTTCCAATGCCAAATCATTCTCTGCCAAAAAATGTCAAAACTCTTCATACAATAATGCCATCCAGAACAAGCCAAGGTAGTCAGTGAATGCAAAAAAGTCTGTGCATAAAATCCTATCTAGCGCCTACTAACCCAATATCCCAGATTAGTTTCTAGCTTGCAATGGGTGGCACAACTATCTGGAGAGTTTTGCGTCTGTTATAACAGCTTATGTAAGCATAAGGAATGGCGATCGTGTGATATTTAGTGATTTGAAACTTTTTTAAATCTTCCATGATTAGTCGATTTTGATACCATATGAGATGAAAGTTTTCAATAATGCAATAGTAATCCTACACACATAGAAGAATGATATACTGTTTAATAAACAATGCTCTTTTGAAATTTGTTGACAAATCTCAGCATATTTCTCATATTCAGGATTTGAATATTCTTTTTTTAACTGATTATAAGAGGCATTTTTATATGCGCGATGGTTGGTGAGACTCCAATTTGTATAAAATACCTAGCAATAACATTTTAAGTTGTAAAGAAGACATTAAATATTTACATATAAAACTAACTGAGGAAACTGATAAAATTAGTCACGTCCTTTTTAAGATAAAAGTTATAAATAAAAAAACAAATAATGCATATAAATATTTTTTAATAATAAACAAGATTATTTAAAACTTAAGATATAATAACTGATTTGTTATACTATCTACTATCCCCCTCCCAAACCACTTATAAACTAATAAGTTTAATATTACAAAGAAGAAAGCCACGGTAAAACGGAAAAGAAAAAAATACCCAGAATTCCTAAATAACTAATTAATCAATGTTTAAGAGAATAATAGTTTCCAATAATTTTATAAAAATATTTATCCAAATATTTTTGAAAGAAAAAAAAACCATTTGAATTTTAAATTTGCCCTTTTCAAAAATTACATTAAAAGAATTGAACGCAAGTGAAGTGGATAAAATAAAATCAATTTCGACAATATTCAATAAAACGTTTAATTAACAACATTATATAGAGAAACATAGGCTTTTTACTTGTTTTATTATTTTTTTTTTTAGTGTAGGCGAGTAAAGAATTTGGATATATTAAATTAATGACCAATTTAAATATCAACTTTTACGTTTGCTTGATTAATGACTTATTTAAAGTATATTACATAAAGGAATTTAATAGTTATAAAAATATGAAATAGTGCAACCATTTTGTATTAAAAACTTATATTTTATATAGAAAGAAATGCATAACATTTGAATGGTAGATAAATATTAAGTCATTCTTAATGAAGAAAAAATATCATATTTTTTGAATGGTGTTAATGCAGTAAATAGATCTTTTATAGTTTTTAAGGATTTAGAGAGATTCTATAATGTTTAAATCAAATGACTGACGGGGGCCATGGAAAATACGTAATACCATCTTCGTGTTGCTTCGCTATTATTGAGTGTGAGGCTATATACAAATTTAAACATTACCATTTTGAAGATGACAATAGTAGTGCTGGGAGATTATTTTGTGCTATTGGATATGCTCAAGTAGTCTACAAAAATGATCAATTTACAAACATTAAAATTCTTATCAAGAGGTATGAGGGATTTTGCCTCTTTCGAGTTTCTCAATAGTTGTTACTAATCTTTAACTATTATTATACTGTAATTTTTTTTATCTTTAGATGCTATTACAATTAATAACACAGTGCACCAGTTTTGATTTTCATCTCCAGTAATGATAAATAATTTAACTTTTGATTGTATATTCTTACATGATAATAAAAATGTTTTATTTTTTTATTTATTAGATGTATTGATTTATTTACTGAATATCTTCATTTTAAGAACATGCATTTTTAAAATTTACTCAGAACTGAATCAATAAATTTTAATATTCACTGAAGTTTCAACAGTTCTCAATAATTTTGACTGGAATTTTAAGTAATAAACCGGAACTGAATCATTATGCAAAAAAAAATAATTGATTTAATGTTATTTCTGATTTCCTGATTCTCTATTAAGGAAAGTTATATTCTAGGAATCAGACTACCATAAATATTTCAATAGTAAATTAACACTGGGTGCAAATAAACTATTAAGTCAATATAACCATATGAAATATTACTTTAACAAATCAAAATATAAATATATATAGATTTCAGTTATCATGAGACTTGATAGTTCTGCTATCCTTTTTACCTAAAATCTAATATTGATACATATTAAATTAACTGTCTATTGCTCATGCATATGCTAAATATAATTCTATCATATCATGGTAGTTTATTCTTTCAGATATAATCCATATGGTTTTATTTCATTTACTTAACTATGTAATAGAATTATAGAATGTATGCCATTGATTATTAATTTTACTACATATAGGATATCACTTTCTATCCTATCATCACAGATTATTCATTTAACCACTTAATTCCATACTATGCAGTATATTTGATAAATTGCTTATAAGTTAGTATTATAACTCAATATTTCTTTTACAGATTATTCCTTTAACTAAGTATAAGTTAGAATTATGATTCCATATTAATTTTATAGTTTTTCTCTAAATCATATATAAACTAGTACTATAATTCCATACTTACTTTAGTCTTTCTCTAAAGATATATAGGATAGTATTATATGAACTATATATAGACTAGTATTATATAGGGTACATGAGCACAGACTTTCACACGACCCACCACTCTCCACACTATCTCATAACACTGATACACTTGAATACATATATGTTGAAAAGATAAATAATCACCAATATACGCATTTCATGCTAAACCAGCAATCATCAGTTGGTCCAGATAACCATCTCCACACATACATGCCATAAGTGCTCAGATATATATTAAGATAGCCAAATCTTATACTTTAATGGATAGACTAGTATTATAATTCCATACTACTTTCTACAATCTTTCTAGTATATTACTTTTACATTTTAGCTGCCTGTTAGACTTACAAAATAATAATAAAGATTGGAATTTAGCTCCTAGTCAGTTTTCTGACCTAAGGGGACTGAGTTCCCAGGAGAAAATATCCCTCACTACATTCTTCCATTATTTCAAATACAATTCTAAGAAGATCCCAATGAAGCAGAAATAGATGATGACTCTTTGTGATAATTTTATATATATACTAGTCCTTATTCTTTCTGAAGTATTTTGTTTTGGGGGATAAGTGCTAATTTCTTAAGATAATTAGCTAGATTTAATTAGTTTAATATAACTTCTGTAATATTACTTAAGATTTTTGTTCTCCAAAATATATCCTCTGGATGATAATTGCTTTCTTCCTTTTGTAATATATTTTTCCATTATGGTAATTACATATAATTTCCCAGATCCATTAACTTTGGTTTTGGTTACATGTAAGTAATTCTAAACTATTTTACTTTTATTTTTATTAGTCATTCATTAGACTAATGAATTTGCTAATACCAATATTTCATTTAACATTAATTTGTAATTCCTGTAATAGCAACCAGAAATAAAAGACTTTGATTAATAATAGCTAAAACATAACTAGAAGCATATAAAGTAAAAAGTTAATGAATTAAATTCCAAAAACATCACATGATCTCAATTTGTAATGCTTCTCAAGAACAAAACTTTTTATTCTACTCCAGCTTTGCCATCTAGTGTAAGCTTGATTAATCAATAAATACCATTTAGTCCTTATTACATCCCTATCCATATCTCAGATTGGTTTCAGTTTATGGCCTATGACATTAATGAGTTCTGGATCTGAATTTAGTGTAATTGAATGTTTTGAATGCAATGCATCTAGCAGCTATCTTTTGGGTTCAGAACATGTCTTTAAGTTTTGGATTGGTGGCTTGTCATTGTAAGATGGCTATTGAATAGAAAAAAACAATAGATACAAAATAATCCAACATTTTTTAAAACTTCTTACTAATAAAGACCTTAAGCTATAAATTAGATTGGGATATGGATAAGGCAATATTTGATAGGGTTTAATAAGCATTATATCTGGCACCTATTGATTATTTAAGCTTGTAATGGGTGCAAAGCACTTATGATAATGATTTAGATGTGACACTGATTCTGATGACCTGTGATAGATGAGAAGAAAAAAAATCACTAAAATAAGAGAATAGAAAAATCAAAATGAATATAAAAGATAAAGTCACAATTGTAAAGAAAAACCAAAAATAAAAACCATAAAGACCTTTTGAGAAAATTGACTAGGAAATTCAAAAGACAATTACAAAATAAAAAAACAACTTTATAATAAGATTTACCAAGCTGTTTAAACTGCAATTAATTTTTTAAAAACAATACTCTAGAGATTCATAAATTCTGTGCAATTATTACTGTGATACTGTACCGGTTAAACATGTTGATCCATCTAACATGAGCTGGAACTCAATGAAATGTACTTCAAACCCAGTCAAGCCAGAGATTTAGATTAGAGACCAACCTGAATTCGAACCCATTCCCTAAGCCCCAGACCAAACACCTAATTGATAACATAACAATGATGGCACACGAGAATTAATTCTTAAGTCCGGCCCACTAGCAGAGCGGAGAAGACAATGAGACTCAATATTAACTAAATTAAAATATTCATGTACGTAGTTCTATGTGTGGAAGTGGAGAAACAGGATTTCGAATGACTCAAATAAGTTTAGACAATAAAATAGTTTAATATGAATTAATTGCTTACATTAGTATGTGCGTGAATGAGCAAGCAGTCTAACAAACGGTATATAATTACATATCACTCTATTATTTCTCATATGCTCTTTTATTAATTAAATGACATATACTATAAATAAACACATACCTTTGGTGGGTTCAATATTAAGATGCCAATCAATTATTAAAAAGATTGCCTATTAATGCTTTTATATACGGTTCTGAAACATGGTGACTAATAATTTTGGGGAGTGTTCCAAGATTCATTATATATATAAGCAAATTATTTTCGCGCCATTACTGTCGTGAAATTAAGTAAAACACATTTGAAAATTATATTTAGTTATGTGACAAAATATTGAAAATTATTTTCATTAACAATAGTAAGAAGAACACTTTATTTTCCCCAAGGCATATACACTTAAATACAGAACTAACAAATTATGATGATGGGATTGTATAATAGGACTGAAATAACATTTTAATTAACAAAACTAGTAATATTTGGCATTTATATTTATTTATTTAAAGTATATTCTTTATTAATAACACAAATTTTATATACACTTTTTACAAATAAACCACATGGTTTAACTATCAGATATACATAATAATTATTTTACTCTACTTTAAAAACACTACCCTATAGAAATGCATCACTATATATCCAGGTCTTCTATAAATATTTTTGATTTAGATTATCAATCCCACATTTCACATAGTGTCGGCATACATCCACACCATATTTTGACCATCATTTTTTTCGGTAGGTATCTTAGGCATTGATTAAAGTATTTGCTCCAATCTTTATCTAGTTTTTTTAACCAGTTATACTTTTTATTATCATAGATCGCATTACATCTTATGGACCATATTGTTTTCAATGTATGTATTATTGCCAATGTGTTATGCGGGTTAAAGTTCACAAAGTTTCTTTTTACTATTTTATTTAAGTTTATTACTGGTTTATGAAACACTTTATTTCTAATGTGCCAGAGGGCTTTACACTCCTCAAATAAGTGCAACAAGCTATCTTCCTTTATTTTACATAATACACATATTGGTTCCAAGTTCATATGGAGCCTACTATTCAGCAGGGCCTTAGTAGGAAGGAGCCCATTTAGTAACCTAAACGTAAACCTAATGTACGATTGAGGTGCATATATCTGTTGTAATTTCTTCAATATATTATTTATATTTAATCCAGGTAAAAATCCTTCTATACTTCAGTGCATTCCGATCTCTGGTTTTTTATCTCTCTATATTTAACCCCTTCCAAACTAATCAAGTCTAGATTGTCCTGTAAATCCTTGTATGCTATCCGCAGATCGGCAAAAAAGGATCTCCTTTCTTTCCCTATTTCATGGTAGACATTAACTTCAATCAGTGGAGGGTCAAAGCATTTATCTTTAATGACATTTATATATGTCTTAGCTTTGATAAACATAATATATTCTTTTAGGTCAATTAAGTTGAGACCTCCCTTATTAATAGGTAGCTGTAATGTTGAGATCGAAACTAGACTTGTTGCCCTTCCCCGTATATATTTCTTTGCCATTCTATAGATCTTACTTGTTGATGTGTTATAGAGGTCAATCCATGGGGCGTAATAGTTCAATATACCCATTGTTATGGCATTAAATACTCTAGCCCTTGTAACTTCATAAAGTTTTAATGATGAGAAATTGTTTATCCTCATGGCTATCTTTTCTATAATTAACTTATTTAAATATCTGTTAATTGAGGTCTTTGAGTTATATAATAGTATTCCTAGAAAATCTGTTGGTGTGGCAAGGAATTCACAGGGCATTTTTCTTCCTGTGGCCAATTGCCATGCCGCAGATTTTGCCAGTTGAACAGAAGATCCAGTTTGTTCTTGAAATTTATTGAGTATGCTCATCACAACATGGATGTTGTAGGCATTTTGAAAAATTATAATTAGATCATCAATAAAGGCAACAACTCCTACCTTCACCCCAAAATGCGGTAAATATATACCTGTAACCTTACCTTCTATATCTTTTACTAGAGGATCTATATATATTGCAAAAAGCAATGCAGCCAATGGTGAACCCTGGGGAATCCCTTTGTTTGGTATAAAGAAATCAGATTGCCTCATATAATTTTTAATTGAAATCCTGTTATTACTAATGTAGTTTTCAATTGCGTTTATCAACATACCATGTTCAGGTATTAATTCCAATAAATTATTTATCAAATAGGACCAATTCACCAAATCAAAAGCTGATCTAAAGTCAATCTTCACAGCATAATACTGAGTCAATCCCAGCTCTTGGCATATTTCACAGCTTCTTGAATTTTCATTGCTGCATTGATAGCACGTCTACCCTTGACTGCATGATGTGCCTTCGAAATCTTAGAGAAAACCACAGAATGAAGTCTCTTCAATAGTATCCTTGCTAGTATCTTTGAGTCTATGTCTTCTATTGATATATGTCTTAGCTCTTCTAATGTTGGTGTCTGTTTTTCTTTAGCCTTCTTAATACTAAACAAAACCCTATCATTAATGTATGGCCATTTTATCTTTTGACAGCACATTTGATTGAAAAACTTCCACATTGGCTCTATTAGAGCATAATCTATTAGTTTATAAATATTAGCTGGAATTGAATCATTAGCATTAGTAATTATTTTTTTTAACTTTAATATTTCTTCTTTTATTTCTTGCCTCGTGATGTAATCTTTTGTAGCTTCCATTTATATATATATTGAGCAGAGTGCAATTTTAATATTACAACACTAAAATTAGGTCATAAGCAAAAGAAATAATATGAAAAAGTGGCAGTACTGACAATGTCACAGAAAGATGAAAGACGAAGTCTAAGACCCCTTCTTGCACAGCACTTAGAGAAAAGTAAATAGGCATGCTGTGGACGTCACCACTTGCAAGCCTTTTATATAAAGAAAGTCGATAAGAATAGCATGTGCCAGGCATACTGGAATCACTGTCAGAGGCCTTTTTATATGAAATAAGTCCCAGGAAGATCAACTATTCGCAGGACAGGGCATGAGAAGAAAATCTATGGGTTCGATCTTGTTGCAACCCCCCAATTAGAAGCACGTATATATTTTAACGATCGGGGGAAAGAGCCTTAAACGTATCCTGCACTACAGGGCGCCACTAGGCATTTGAACCTAGAAAATTTATATAGTAGGCAGGTACGTTAAGTTTAAAAAAAAATTTTTTTATTTTAATTTATATATTTGGATTCCGATCGTTTACCCGTCACTAGCTCATAGAGTAGCAGAGATTTTAAACATTTATAAGTTTCAATAGATTTCTATTCTCTCGAAGTATATATTAAATATTTAGAACAATAAAATAAAAGAAGCCACTGCCAGTAATTAACACACAAATAGATTTTTATTAACGCACATTTAAAATTGAGGAATAAATTTATTTTTAGGTTCTAACATTAATATTTTTTTTTAACATTTAAATTACTATTTTAAATAGATCGCACAGATGGATATTTAAATTATATTTTACTTTAGCATGTCGAGCATAGATAGTCTACATAGATTTTTTTTTTTACTTAAAAACTTATCAAAACATTCATTCAATCTCAGACTAAAAGTTTGTAGTCAACCCAATGCCTGCTTCCAGATATATAGTAGCAATCAATGCAATATGAAGATGCTAGCATAAAATCACGCAGACAGAAATGTGCATCTGACAGCGTGATATTATTTGAAGGAAATGATCCATGTCTAGAACAGTAAAGTGCATCTGTCAGACTAAGGAATCATGTATATATATATTTTTAAAGAGTGCTACGTATGGGGAAAAGCGGTCTTTCTGTCAACTTATAAATCCCTGTCCATAGAGCTAGAAGGGGTTAATGGTACAGGAAATACATCTGCAACCATTGCAACGGTATGACTGCCTCTTTGGGGTCATGCATTCAGGTGGGCACATTGCCCTGTATGCTAAACACGCTTCACACTACATTAATATAAATGTCTATATATCTCTCCACTAGCACTTACACAACCACGAAACAAATAGCCTGAAATTAAAATCCCTTAAATTAAACATAAACGAATTTAAACATAGTTATTAATCTTTATTCATGCAGCTATCTACACCCAACTTTAAATTTAATACATTTTAGTTAAAACATAATACACACAAAAAATGAAATGGAAATGATTGCTTAAACATCTACATAAAAAAATATCAATAATTGAATTTGCATTCTTTAAGTCAGATAAGAGTTCTTATTTTCAATTATTAATTACTTGCATTTTTTAGGAAAGTTCTTATTAGATAGACACAATAGTTCACACTTTACAGTTTTAATAGATTGAGAAGTCCATCTTCGTGATCACTTTCGTAGATTTTGTCCTTCTTTGAAAATGAAACTGTGACTTGCCATGCATTTGGTCAGGAACTGTCATCCAGAGGCCTCAGCTGGTTGTCTGGAAAATTAAATTTATTGCAGACTTCCACATCGTGAAAATCTGCAATATAGCTAGTTATAATGATCTATTCATAGTCAGCTCTAAGATAACAATTATAATAATAATTTGGCTTTTATATTTTTATTAGTCTCTTATCATTAGATCTTGAGATTCAACGAGCAAGACGTCACTAATCCATTCGTGTTTCAGTTATGGTCCATACTGTCATTTTCGTGTTTGGATTGGTCATTTAATTCCTTTGTATTCTCTTATCTGACCATTTAATTTATTTTACATGCCTCACGAGGTAGTTTGCTTTTGAACAATCATTTAATTAATAAGACAATCATTTCCATTTTCTAAGACTATAGAAATCAACATTATTTCTATTTTTAAAATATCAATCTTTATATCTTTACTTTTTACAAAAAAAATTACTTTCAAATATTTTTATTTTTTAAGTTTTTAAAGTTGTCCATCATGCGATCTATATATACGTTAAACAGTTTTTAAATTAAGTTTTTTTTTCTTTTTAATAAATCAATTTTTATTTATGGTCTTTTATTTTAATTTTAAAATAATGTGACGGGATATTATATTCCGTTACAATATATTTATGAAGTTAAGCCGAATGTCAGTAATGCAGTATGGATAAATGTCACTAACGACATTGAATAAGATTTACTGCTTTAAAAATAAATGACCCTTGTTTGAATGCCATAGTTTAGATAAATAATACGCTATGCCACTATTATATATAGGGAAGATTTCAGAAATTTGACTCCCTCCTTTTCTGCTATTTAATATAATTCAATCCCATCTTCATGGATTTTACAACTGAATATTTAAGCATGTGATATTTTAAGAGTATGGAAAAATAAAAAAAGGCTAGCAGTTATAGAAAACAACTAATAGGTCACTCTTTCAGAATTTAATAAATAACATTTTTAAATTTCAGAGCGTTAATTAGCCTAAGTTCTGGATTCACCCTGGGTAGAATCTAGAGGTACAAATAACAAATTTTTATACTAAAACCAACAAAATTTTGACTTGTAAAAACAATTTGGCATACATATTAATTAATAATGCATAACCTTAATTCATGGAGGTTTGCTTAAAAAGAAGAAAGATTTTAGAAATTCAACTCGTCAGATTGATTGAGATTGGCATATTAATAATAAGTAAAATAGATATATAAAATTAAGTAATAAATACATATAAATAAATGACCGCACCAAAGTTAAAGAATGTTAGAGCATATGAGAAAGAGAATAAGATTCATAAAATTCTTTCAAAGAATGTTAGAGCATATGAGAAAGAGAATAAGATTCATAAAATTCTTTCAAGAGCAATTTACATTTTAGTAAGATACAAAGTTAATAAATAATGCATTGGGAGAAATCTTAATAGAGTTTAAGATTAGTTAGGCAAGCTAGATTTAGTTTCAATGGTGGCAGTTTGAAATAATTTATCTTGCACCATTTTAAGAGTTCATTTTTTCAAAGTCAGCCCATGCATAGTGGTTCAGATAGCTTCTGTTCAGCATTCTAAAGTTCTCCATCAGGTTTTTACTTCATTCTACAGGAGCATGATGATACGGCAGCAGAAGAAATGAGCCACAAGAGTCGGAAAGGTGTTTTCTATTGAATCATTTTTAAATGCTGGTTTATCTTGACAACACAGTTCTCTCAATAGTAGTTAATCTGTTGGTATTCAAAATTAGCCCATTTCATACCCCTGTATTTGAAAAATGCTTTCAATTTCTTATCTCTAGCTTAAATGTAATCTTTAATCCAAAATCTTAAGTTTTCTTTGTTCATTGTTTGAAAGATGCAATTGTTTAATAACATTTCAAAATATATTCAAATTTATTTCCAGATTGGAAATGGATTTGACAAAATTGTTGATATAAAAGTAAAATCTATTAATCCCCATTTTATTTTAAGTACAAACTTAATTAAAAATTCCTTTCCAAGATTAAAACAATGTTATATTTCCAACCCTTTAATTATTTTTGGACAATTAACGATTGCATCTTCCATCTTGGATTTTGACAAAATATACAATTTAATAGGAAAAACAATTTAAAAGAAAAAATTGTAAAATGACATATAATAAAATATTTTTTAAAAATCAATATTTTGTTAGTATTTTTGTTCCTATAATATATATATTTGAGTCGCACCTATGTATTTTTTTAATGTGAAGAAAATAATAAAGAATTAATAATAATAAATATTGAAAAATTAAACTTTATAAATTTTAGGCACGCATCTCAAATATATATATAAAATATATATACACCCTAAAGGAGCAGGATGGGATATAGGGTTTAAATACAGGTTAGTAGATGACACCATGAAGCTCAATCTTAAGCTAAGATTGACTGCTTCAATACTAATAAACCATCTATTATGCATATTTTTTGCAATGTTCAAATTTAAAATGTTTCAATTGTTCAACCTTTTTCAAAGATTTCTTTTTTTATTTTTGTTAAATTATAGGAGAAAGGAGATCTTTGAAGATTATTGAACAATTGAAACATTCAAAATTTGAATTTAGATATAAAAAGATGATTTACTAAATATTGAATATTAAAATACAAAAATAGTATACATGCTTAAGCTAGCTATAATTAGAGAATTTGAATGATCTTAAGGTCCTACATATGAAGGGTCAGAATGACTTATGGTCAACATGCATATGACATATCAGCAAACAAGGGCTTTGAACATGCCATCATCAGATTTTCAATGATATGGATGGCTGAAGAGTTGGAGAGTGGAGAAGACAAGCCTATCCATTAAAGTTCGAAGATTTGCTATCCTAATATAAACCAAGCACTGATTGTGTGAGAGATGATGATTCAGATTAATTTATGAGTGCTTGTGCAGTAAGAAATACATACATTGGAGATCATTTATCTTTTTCACATGCATGTGGTCATGCACATTGAGTGGATGACTGAAGAGTGAAAATCTGGCTTCAAATCCCTTCTAATCAAATAATGAATAATAGCCAATTTTAACAGAAAGTTGAGTACTGTTTAAATAATATCATTACAGTAGATTAGTAGACTCTAATGGCTTCTGGACAATACTCAGTTGAGTAAAGTTGTTTAAAAAATAATAATTTGGTCAATTAAATGAAATTTCTTTGCTCAATCTTTTCTTTGGTGCTCAAATATCAAATGAACTTATGAGCAACTATGTATATAATTATTATTATTATTATTATTATTATTATTATTATTATTATTATTATTATTATTATTATTATTATTATGTGATTTATGCAGTCAAAAAGTGAAGTGGCTGAAGAATATAGATAACTAAAGTGAATTTAAAATATATAGAAGAGCTATACTACAAACAAATCATGTTATAAATCATATGTATATATAACATTTGTAAATACAAGCTTATTAAATTAGGTCATGTGATATCTGACTTGATTTTTTTTTTTTAATACAAACAAATCAATAGAAGTATTTTAACGAGATAAGCTATATAAAGAATTCCTGGTTAATAGAAGAAACCAGAATAAAATCTTGAGAATATTGTCACAAGATAGGTTCTAGCAATAGATAACATTTCATTAAAAGTTTTAAAGAAAACAAATAGAAGTAATAAAAGTATTGAATAAATTATGCCAACTGATTTGGAAAATTATTTAATGCTGACAGACTGAAAAAAATCAATTTCAACATATATAAAAAAGAAAAAAAGTAGACTGTTAAAACAAATTTGTAATATTTCACATGGAAGTAAAGTTAGGATGAAAATCATTCAACACAGATTACAACTCATTTCAGGGGAAAAGGAAAAAATCAACAATTTTCAGGCCATAAAACAGTTTGTTGATTATGATAAAGCCTTTGCAGGTCATACTAAATTATTAAATATTTTTAGAAAAATGGATGCATCAAACCATATCTTATAAAGAATTGGTATTTGAGATTAAAAGCTATAAACAAAATTGGCTATGATTAAACAGACTGATTTCAGCCTTCCAGAATATGTAGTGAGATAAACCAGAAATCGAATTAAGACAAATATCAATTCAGGATTGATCATAAAATTCTTGCAGTTGAAAATGGAAAAGATCCTATGACATTTTAAAATAAGATTAAAGAACAGAAAGAAAAAATAGGATTGTGGGTAGAAAAATATGAAGATAAAGATTATTTTGTCAAAGATAGTGGCTTACATTGAAACTGATAGTGAATGGAAATTTATGCTTCCTTTAGCCCAGATTGATGCTTAGCAGGATTGCAATAAAGAAACCTGAAAAAGATTTTTAGACTACTAAGCATCATATGATCACCATTCTCATTGCTCTGGATGTGAGAGCACTGCACCTAGATCTTAGGATGTGATGCACTGTGACTTCTCCTTATATGGAGTCAGGAATCTCTCAGCAACTATGCCCAGAGAAACCTGTTAACCATTTTACATTCCCTTTCCATTCCTTGCCCTAAGTTTTCCCACATTCTTCTCTACCCTACTCTATCCCATTTTTACAACATAATCTTTGTCAATTCCATGGCTTTTATATCTAAATATCCCTTCTTTCCCCAAACCCAACATAAAAACCAATAACCCAATTTTTGAATAATTACTTTGTTTATATTTATACTTCCACAACTTCATTATTTTCAGGCATTTACATTTAATTAACAGATGCCTATTATTTTCTATGCCTTCCTTACACAACTTGCAGACTAAAGCATCCACATATTCCCATTTATGTTATTCCCTTGTTGCTAAACATCCTGTTTGAGCCTTAACAGTAAACTACTTTCCTTGCTATTATCGTAAATTAACTCGTAATCAATATGCCATTTACATCAATATTTTTTTAAACTCTTTTTACTATCCATACTAGTTCTTGATCTTTCAGATTCCCTAGTCTTTATTAATGCATCTATTCTTCTATCACATTCCTTACCATTATAACACTCAACAATTCTCCTAATACAATCATCCTACCTTTTGTATAAGTATACTGACATAAACTGCATTATCTTTCTCACCCATCTTGTTGCCTACTCCTTACTCATAACCCACTTAAATACTATTTTGGCTATTTTCTTATCATCTATAAACTGCAACCTACCAAATATTTTCATTTTGCTTTTTGCATCTTTCATATAAAAACTTGACCATCCCATTTTCTCCTTGAATTGGCTCTCTTTGCTAGCCACACATCTGACCATCCCATTTTCTCTTTGAATTGCCTCCCTTTGCCAACCACACATCTGCTTCTCTTTGTACTTTTTCTGAGTAATCTAATATCCCTTTACTATCATATAATATTATACATTAATCCTGCTATTGCCACTCTCTTCCATATAATTCTAGTTATGTCATATTTATTATATGAAAACATAACATTTATCAGTCCCTTTCTTTTCTTTGCTTCATTTATCAATTTTTTCTCCCATTTCATATTTATTATAAGAAAACATAACATTTATCAGTCCCTTTCTTTTCTTTGCTTCATTTGTCAATTTTTTCTCCCATTTCATCCAAGCAATTCATTTGATTATTTAAGATGAGTCCCAAATAGTTATACCTATTCACCACACTTAACTTTATATCCCCAATAAAAATTCTTTGTCTTCTCTTTCCCCAGTATTAATCATCATCACTTTTGATTTTTCTTCACTAAATCTAATCCTCAACTCTTTACCCACCCTCCCGCATGTCCTTAGCATAACTTCCATATATTTCCTTCTTTCTGTGCACAAAAAGACATCATCTGCAAATAAAAGACCCAACAATGTACATAACTCCCTTGTAACCTATTAATGTACCCCTCTTCCTAGCCTTTCTATTGCTGTCTCCATTATACCCTTCTTCCTAGCCTTTCTGTTGCTGTCTCCATTTCTCTCAAATACAACAAAAACAAAATAGATGACATAGCACATCTTTGCCTTAGTCCCACCCCATTTTTAAATTTGACTGATTCTATATTCCCTAATTTATATGTATAGTAATTATTTTCATATAATTTCTTAATAATATCCACTAAAGCTCCATCCATTCCTAAATTTACACCCTTAATTTATCATACACATTCTCATTATCTATAAAAACTATAAATAGTTGTCTAACTGTACTCCTATTCATATCCATATGTTGTGTAATTACAAATAAACTATCTTCTATATACCTATCCGATCGAAAACCTTCTTGCATTTCTCCCACTACATTATTTTCTTTCATCCATTTTGCGATCCTTCCAGCCACCATATATGAGAAAACTTTATATAACACTGACAATAGCACTTTCAGTCTATAATTGTTTAACTTTCTATGATCCTTTCCTTTAAATAGTAGCCTTACTCTTGTATTACTCCAACTACCTGGAAAATCTCTCTTCTGTGCCATCTTATTAAACATGATAACAGTTTTACTTTTGCTCTATGCCCTAAATTCATTACGATCTCTGCTGCCCATCCATCCAACCTCTTGCCTTTCCATTTTTCAATTTCTATCTTGCCTCATTCAGTTCATTTTCTGTAAAGCTAATATCTTTTGTATATCCATTACATACTTATTTATCTCTAATTCTTCTCTAGAGCTACACTCTATTTCTCATCATCTAGTAATACTATTTCTCTCTCCCCTACATTTCTTCTTTTAATGTATTTCCAAAATTTTTTACTCCCATCTCTTCCACTTTTATTAATATCTCCAACAATTTACTATTCAGTTTCATTCTGTCTCTATAATTATCTATCTTAGCCAACTTCTTTTTTTCTAAGTACTTTTTCCATTTAACATTAACATCTTTTTCATTTTATTTGTTCTTAATAGCACCCTTATATTCTCTACATGCTTTTCCCCTCTCTTTTACACTTTTACTAACTCTCACTTTCCTATTACTTTTATTCTTCAGAATATTCTCACTTAAAACCCTATTTGTCAATTTTTCTATTTCACCACACCAATCCTTATATTCATCCCCAACCAATTCTTCCATGATTTCTTTAACTTTAATTTTATACTCCTCTAACTTATTATTATCATTCACTCTCCATCCATATATTTCACTATCCTTTAAACTATTTACGATCACATTACTAATCATTTCTATTATTAAAAAATTATGATCACTATTACATACTCTCCATTATCATCACCTTAATTTTCAGTACATATTCATTCACTCTTTATCTACTAATGCATAATCTATTGTGTGAAATATATTATTTCTAGACCATGTGTATTGTCCCTCATAAATATTTGACAAATTTCCAATGCTCATATTCACTCTCTGACAAAAATTCTTCAAAAGCCATCCCATTCATATCCCCTATAACCATTATTCTCTTCCTCTTTTTTTGAAACTGTACATCCTTAACTAGGCATTCATATATACTATTATACCACTCCATTATAGTCTGACTATCTCCAGTGGCTATATACACTATAGCCACCATGCATTTTTGTCTTCCTAACGTTATCTCAAACCACAAATGTTCTTGATATTTAACTATTTAAATATTTTTTGACATAACTCCTATACCACTATCCCTTTTTTCTTTTTCTATTACCAAGTTTTCCAGAATGTGTTCTTCTTTCTCTCTTAGATGTGTTTCCACTACCGCTAATACCTCAAGCTCTTTATTTTAACTTTGTTTAATTCCAGCCACTTTTCTGGTCTCCTACCACCTTGCATATTCAAATACCCAATTTTAACAATTTCTTCTTTTCTAACTACTCTTTTATAAATTCTTTTGACTCTTTCTTCTCCATTACATTTATAAATAACTTCCTTACCATTAATTTTACAGACCCATTCGGTCTCCACATCTACATATAAATCAGCTACTCTTTGATTATATCTTACAATCTGTCCATTCTTCTTTCTGATAACACTGCTGCTTAGGATCTAATACAACCCTTCAGCTGCCAATTTTTATCTTAATAGCTAACTATAAAGCTTTGAGTCCAAAATGAAAACACAATAATGTTTTCAATTCAAGCTCATAAGCTGGTATAGTTTGTATAGATCTGAACTCAGTTCAGCATCCATTAATAATAATAAGATAAAAAGTGGCTTCTGGAGGGTTGCATTAGATCCTAAGATCTAGGTGCAGTGCACTCAGATCCAAGACTTCTCACTGATGAAAGCTACAAACCAGAAACTAGTCTGTGGATATTGGATGAATATGCACTTAATAAAGACTTTATGCACAAAATTTCCTGCATCTATTGATTATTCTGGCTTGTACTGAGTGGCACTACTGTATGGGGAGTTTTGTCTCTTACAAACAGCTTGTATAAACATAAAGAATGATTATCATGTGATATTCAGTGATTTAATAATCCGGCACAATAGGATTATGATGACTGTGGTTATTAATGAACCAAAGACACCAAAAAATATGGATGCTGAACTAAGTTCAGATATATATAACTATACAAGCTAATGTACTTGCTTTATAGTTAGTTAATATGGTAAAATGCAGCTGCTGGAGGGTTGCATTAGATCTAAGATCTAGATGCAATGCTCTCAGATCCAAGGCTCTTCACTGATGAAATCCACAAGCTAGAAACTAGTCTCGGGATATTGGATGAGTAGGCACGAGATAGGGATTTTATGCATGAACCTTCTTGCATCCATCCACTGATTACTCAGGCTTGCACTAAGGGGCACTACTGGATGGAGAGTTTAGTCTCTGTGTAAACAGCTTAAATAAGCATAAAGAATGGTTATCATGTGATGTTTAATGGTTTAATACCAACCCTGCCCAATAAGGTTATGGTGACTGGTTATTAAAGAACCAGATATCAAAACCAAACTCATATGTAAGTACCTATACATATTGTTTGGTTTCAAGATCTTATATTATTAGAATTTTAAAGAGCATCCTTAAATTAAATTTTTCTTATGTTTTTATTTTACATTGATAAGGACTCCATTCTTCGGATTTCTATATAATTAACTAAAAATAACAGTTCTGTATAAAATTAATTTAGTTGTGCTGATTCACTGTAATAAAATATGTCTTTCAACTTGTTAAAAATAGCAGCAAATTTGAGACTGTGGAGTCTCAATATCTAAGTCAACCCCCTCACAATATGTCAAAAATACCAAGATAATTAAAAGAATATACATTCTCAAGACATTAAACCTTCAAAACTAAGTTATTTTTGTTTGAATATATTCTATTTTTGTAATCTTAGTTTACTAGAGATAATTAAAAGAAATAGAAGCAATGTCAGTACACTATCTCCACCAGTACCGGTATATTAATTGATATCCATTACGACTAATATAAATTAGTGCTTATCTTAAATTCTGATCTCTAGATATTTAGTATTTTTGCAGAATGAATTCCCTTTATATACATAGTGGATAAATTTATATATAAGGATGTTGGATTTTATGTTATATAATGAATGTGTCAATAGTTCTTAACAAGCTTTTCAGAATATCCCTAACCCAGACCGGTTTCATACTTCTGGAATTCCTCAGTGAAGTGCTAAGATATTCAAGCATCAGATTTAAAATAACAGGTCAAGTTGAGCACTTCATCTAATGGTTAACTATTAAATAGAAAATCTGAAATTTTCAGAGATCCGTGTCTTAAAATCCAGCTATCTAACTTAAATAGTCATATGGGACTGAACTAAGTTCAGATATACCATATATTAATAGCTTTAGCAATATAAAATCACCAAAACCTTAAGAGCAAAACAATAATTGAAAAGAAATTAAATCATTTATCACATGACTTAATTTAATAAGCTTATAATACAAATGTTATATAATGAGCGTGCCAATAGTTCTTAAACATTTTTTCAGAATATCCCTATCCCCAGACTGGTTTCATGCTTCTGGCATTCCTCAGTGAGGCACTAGGATATTCAAGCATTAGATTTAAGGCTTTCGTGCTTTTATATTGCTAAAGCTATTAATATATGGTGTATCTGAACTTTGTCCAGTCCTATATGGTTATTTAAGTTAGATGGCTGGATTTGAAAATATATGGATGTTTGAAAATTTCAGATTTTCTACTTAATCATTAACCATTACATAAAGTGTTGGGCTTGATCTGGTATTTCAAATATAATGATTGAATATCCTAGTGCCTCACTGAGGAATACCAGCAGCATGAAACTGGTCTGGGGATAGGGATATTCTGAAAAGCTTGTTAAGAGCTATGGCATGCTCATTATATAACATTTGTACCAGAAGCTTATTAAATTAAGTCATATGATATATGCTTTGATTTCTTTTCAAGGGTATGGATTTTATTTCATATCCTCAAATCCAATCATTAAGAATATTTCATGATTTTAATGTAGAATAATAATTTTCATGTAAAGGAAGGGAAACTGTGATATTAGAAAAATATCAGTGATCCGTAAAAAATTGCAAGGGGGGGGGGATAGAATAAATTTTGTAATGATTATCATTACTTATTTCAGAGAAAGTAAACTATAAAAAAATGAAAGAATTATTATTTGAAAGAAAACTATTAAATCTTTATTGTTTTTGAGAGAGTGGATATATGATTCTTTTCCTTAGCGTAGTTAGTCATGTACTTGATTAAGATAAAATGTAACAGATGATTGATGAATACAAGATAATAATAATAATATTTTTAAAAGGTGACAAAGAATTGTATTACAAATTATCTGTCTTTTATCAGCTCTGCATAAATTTTTACCAAGATAATTACAATTCACCTTAATCAACCCAAAAAAACAAGCTGGATTTAAAAATGGTTTTAGTACAATGGATCACATCCAAGTATTGAGAGAAGTTATAGAAATGACCAATGAATATGAGTTGACATTATTTTTTGGATTTGTAGATTATGAAAAGGCACCTGGTTCTATAATCATTTCTTCAGTGATTAAAGCATTGGATCATCAAAATATAGACACAGATGTCATATTCTGAAGAATATTAATCAAAATGCAACAACATTGATTAGATTACAAGTGATACTAAGATTAACATTGAGAAAGATATACAATAGGGTGACTCCATATCTCCAAAAATTTTTACAGCAATTTTACAAAAAGTATTTTGTGGGTAAAAATGGGAAGTTGAGAGATTTAAATTAAAGTAAATCTAGATTTTGCAGATGATGTTGTTGTTTTTGAAAACAGTGCTTCAGAACTCTAATGCTTCAGAACTTCAGGAAATGTAGCAAGATATATCAGATGAAAATAAAATAACAGGATTAAAGATAAATACTAAAACGATAAATACAATATTCAATGGAATTTTCTTGAAAGAAAATAAAAGATTGATAACAATGAATTAGAAGAAATTAATAACTACAAATACCTTGATTAGATTATTAAAGTAGATCATAGAATTAAACTTGGATGGAGTGCTTTTGGTAAAAATAATTTAATATTAAAAGGAAATATGCCGGTGTATTTGAAAAGGGTTTTTTTTAATAAATGTGGTTTACCAGTTCTTACTTATGGATCTAAGACTTGGATGCTTAACAGAAGAGCAATATAGAGTCTTCAGATTATTCAGTTAACTATAAAGATATATATTTTTGGAATAACAAGATGGGGTTAAAAATGAAATACATGAATAAAAGATCAAACAGATATTACTAATATCATTGAAAGGATTAAGAAACTTAAGTGGAACTGGGCTGGACATACTACTAGAAGAGTTGATAATAGATGGACAGACTTTTTTAAAAAAATTATATAAATGGACAGATGAAATAAGGAAATTTGCTGGTGTAATGTGAACTTATAGATTAGAGAAACTGGATTAAACTTTTTTTTTCTCATGTGTCATAACATCAGCCGGGAAGCGAACCCGCTATCCCGGGACAACTTCTGGTAAAGCAGCTGTCGCTGACCTCTCAACCACCAATGCTTGACAACTGGATTAAACTTGGGTAAACTTTCATCCTGCAGTGAATTATTAATGGTTAAAAATGATAACTTCAGTTTATTAACACAAGGCAGAGTTAAATAATTCATTTTTTTTCTAAAAGCACCATGCATGAATAAATATGTAAATATATAGCGCTGTTGAATAATTAAAGCAATTTAAAAGAACATTAAACTTTCTAAATGCCATCTATTACATTCTTCTATTTCATTTTATAAATTGCTTTATAATGACAAAAAAAATCTAATTACAGGGCTCATGTTTTGAGCAAACCATCCTTACCAAGTCTGTCCAAAACACTAATAAAGATTGATATTTTCATCAAGTGGCAATCTATAAAGTGAAATGATGATTGATAAAAATTGCACTTCATTTTAATTTATTTCAAACAACATGGCCATTAATTGTTTATTTATACATGTATAAGAGACAGTAATCACAAACACAGTTATTCTAGTGAAATTACTGGCGTCAGGAAATGAGAATGAGTATTAACTAGAAAATATGCTATATCACTGATATAAAAGAAGAGCAATCCCTAAGAAATGAATAGTAAAGAAACGTGATAAACAAATTTGGATTTGCATAACACATTCAGTCTTCCTCATCATAACCTCTTTCAATCACTATCATTGAGTCAGCACTGAAATAATGTTCACATAAGCAACTCTAGCTAGACAAAATAAAAGAGGAAAGATCCTGTGCAGATGAAAGCATTGAAAAAAGGAAAAGAGAAGATC
The DNA here is from genome assembly GCA_028023455.1 of Epiperipatus broadwayi. Lineage (NCBI taxonomy): Eukaryota > Metazoa > Onychophora > Udeonychophora > Euonychophora > Peripatidae > Epiperipatus > Epiperipatus broadwayi. The sequence continues at coordinate 170,129 of JAQFVV010000005.1, read as the reverse complement.
CACCTCTTAGACCAAATAAAAACAAAGGAAAAGACAAAAGAAGAATTTTAAATTTAAGTGATTTTTACCGTCCTTTCTTAAGTTAATAGATAGTCTAAAATAATGAGAATGCTAATCGCTATCAGATAAGAGTGTCTGAAATATCTAGCGCCTCACTGAGGAAAGTCAATATCTAGTAGCCGGTCTGAGGCTGGGGGTAATTTCTAAATAGAGATTTTAAATGTTTTCTCTTGCAGCATTTATCGCTAAAGCTTGTTACAGCTATTAACAGCTCTTTATTTTAGTTTATAATTACAAGCTTATCAAAATTAAATCGCATGATGTATGACTTTATTTTATTTAATAGATAGATATACCTATTGTTAAAATGTTATTTAAGATTGATTAAATGACAGCATCAAAAGTAATTCTAGATATAAATAAATTCCTTGTATTTTTTTATATGAATAATTGAAGATATAGAATTTTATTCAAATGTATTAAATTTTTGTTCAATTAGTTTCACAATTTTTAAGAATGCAAAGAATTACATATACATAAATCAGCAATAATTTATTGCTTGGAAATTCATAAATTTGAGACTAGAAGTGACAAAGATTTAACCATAATCTTCCAGAGACTGCCACTTTTCAAAAGAATTAAACCCAACAAGACATCATGTAACCACAGTTTACACAATGGTGTTCAGATAAATTCTTTGTTTCTCATTATTATTATGAAATCTAGTGGAAGCATTAGTAATCAATAGATTCTGGATGATACTGCTTAATAAATCCATTCCAGTATTGTTCTCATCCAATATCTCCAGATTAATTTCTAGCTTATAGTGAAACAAACAAGTAAATGATGGATGCAGGAAAAAAGTGGAATAGATTTAAAAGAGCCAGGAGCACAACTCTCAGATCCAATATACCTCATAAGGAGTTATTAAGCTTTACCATCTGGCATCTCTTGATAGTTTGTGTTTATACTGAATACATAACAATGGTGAAAGAAAAATAATTTACTGCTGGAAAAAAGAATTATTATGTTTCTAGAGATTGAATATGATAAGTAGTATTTATTTATTTTATAAATGTAAACAAAAAAACATTATCAACAATATGCAAAGCTCAAGCTGATATATTCACTAATTTTAAAGCCTAATCCAATATTTCTCAGTTGAGTTTATTATAATCAACTTTTACAAAAGTAATTATACATAATAGAATAATGCTTGTGATAATAAGGGTGCACCAAAGTTAGTTTCAATTCCCAGAGTAAAAGTCCAAAAATTTGGATCAGCAAACACACAGAGGCAAAACTCCCCATACAGTAGTGCCACTCAGTGCAAGCCAGAATAATCAATGGATCCAGGAAGGTTAATGCATAAAATCTCTATCTAATGCCTATTCATCATGTGATGTTTGATCAGCAGACTCCTAATAAAGATGACTGGCAATTAAACTCACAACTTGTATTTATAATGTCAATAGAAAAATTCAATCATTATTTAAAGTTTCCAAATACATCAAATGTTAGTAATAGCACACAGGTTAGTATATGCACAATGTTTTGAGTACTATTCTTCTCTCTTCTTCAGGTGTTGCTGGCCTGACCAGTAACAGTACTAGTGAGGAAATCAAGCACAGATGCTTTAGACTCATGAATATTGAATTTAAAGCAATAATTAACCATTAGGCTATTCTCTCAAAGGAAAAAGTCAGCAGAAATTTTACATACTTATCTATGGATCCTCTTGATTTCTCTACTTTTTCTTAAAAGCAAGGTTAGTAAATGGTTTCTTTATGGATAAGCATATGAAATTTCAGCTTGACTTGCCTTTGATAGATTAACCTGGTAAGTTAGAGAGCACTGCATTAAATTCAAGATTCTAAAGGTACCAGGTTTGATTCCTTTGCTAATATTGTGACTTTTCTGGCCAGCAATAACTGAAGAAGAGAAAGAGAATAATACTGCTTGAAACATTGTATTATAAATTAACAGAAGAATGTATTTGAAAAGTTTAATAGTTTGAATTTTTAAAAAATATTTAACAGTTAATATTAGATGATGGAAATAATCCATGTCACATGTGTTTTAGCGTAATAGAAGTAGGATAGGTTTGAGAGCTGTAGATTCTGAATCAAAGCTCCTTCCATTAGATTATTTGTTTATTAAAAACAAGACTAAATATAATTACAGTTTCAATACCATCATCACAAACTTTCATATAGACTCTTATAGTTGTGTCACTAATATCTGAATAATTAATAAAAATAATCAAATGCGTATTTCTCAGGAGTTCATAGTCACAATCCATGGATTTGGAGCTACAAGTCCCTGATCTATCAGTGCAGTAAAACAATCAGGATATGTCACAATAGTTTTATCCAAAATTTGAATATTTTGCAATGTATGTATATATATATATTTACAAATGACGTATTGTAGTTTTTCTGTTTCAACAATGCCGTTCAAAGAAGCAGCTTATTTTATTATATATATAGTTGTGTGTGGGTTTTTCAGCATTTTCCAATAATGATTATCTCTATTACTTTATTAAGTATAAATATTAATTCTTATTAAGCGCGATGTCAGCACGTAATACTTATATAAGGCTAAAACCTTAGTACATGCGCCATGAGTGTTTAATTTTATCAAGAGAGACCTCTACAAATCACAACGCAAGATTCGACTTTATAAAGATAAGATGGATACCTCTTATCTCTAACCTATTTTTCTTAATTGTATAGGCAAATCTAAAGCATTTTGATTTGAGAGCATGAAGTTAATAAATTCTTCACTGATTAAGTCCACTATTTCTATTAAACATTAACATTCGCGAAATCTTTCGATTTACAACAAGTCAATATTCAGATATTAAATTTAGAAATATTTTGAATCAATTTAAAGTTGTAAATATTAATTCTTATTAAGCACGATGTCAGCACGTAATACTTATATAAGGCTAAAACCTTAGTACATGCGCCATGAGTGCTTAATTTTAGCAAGTGAAGAATTTATTAGTTTCATGCTCTCAAATCAAAATGCTTTAGATTTGCCTATATATTTAAGAAAAATAGGTTAGAGATAAGAGGGGTCCCTCTTATCTTTATAAAGTCGAATCTCGCGTTGTGATTTGTAGAGGTCTCTCTTGCTAAAATTAAGCACTCATGGCGCATATACTAAGGTTTTAGCTTATATAAGTATTACGTGCTGACATCGTGCTTAATAAGAATTAATATTTACAACTTTAAATTGATTCAAAATATTTCTAAATTTAATATCTGAATATTGACTCATTGTAAATTGAAAGATTTTGCGAATGTTAATGTTTAATAGACTTAATCAGAGAAGAATTTATTAGCTTCATGCTCTCAAATCAAAATGTTTTATTAAGTATAATAAATTAATTAGGTTTCTATATCTTGCTTCTTTTAATTTGTTTTATCTTTATCACGAAAAACACATATTACAACTGATGATTAGATAGGCAGCAGTTTATTATGAAACAATCAAATTTATAACTACAAAACTAACCATCACAAGATTCAATGTTACAAGTTCATGGATTCAATAGTTTTGAAACTAATCTATCTCCAGCATATTAAAAAAAATTCATTCAAGTAATCCATCAGATTCTGCAGTCTTTCTATTTTTTTTCTAACATCATCAAGATGAATGTCTAAATCTTAAGACATTGATAAAGCATTAAGTGTTCTGAACTCTTGTACCATTATTCAAAAGAAGATCAAATATGTCATTTATCAGCTCAAAATATTACATCAAAATAGCATCCAATGATTTAATAGAATAATATTGTTCTTCATGTACATATGTTATTTCCTCCACATTGTAAATCATAAAATTACTGTCTCCTTTGCAGTTTTAATCCACCAATCATTCTCAAGTCTTTGGTAATCATTGAATTTCCATCTTAAAAAAAAAATTGAATGATTAAATATCTGAGTTGAACTTTGATCCAGGAACTAATTTTTGAATCTAACATTTTATTGTTACATTAAAATGCATGTTTTAAATCCATATATTGGTCATGTGGTTCTATTCAGGGAATGACATTTTATTTAAGTCTCTAATATCACAATTATCATAGTTAAAGAACAGACTTTTTTTCTCTTAACCCAAAATGAACTTGAATTCATATCCATAACATATTTATTAAAAGAATTTCGCCCAACAGTAACATGACAAGCTCAAAAATTCTAGGTAGTGTTAAAAGTTATTATGAGTAATGTTACCTTCTAAAGAACAAACATCAATTTTTCTAATAATCCATTTGATACAGCCTATTTTAATTGGTAATGCCACTCTAATTTTGGAGTATACTAATTTTCATCTATTCAACTATCTGTGTTTATATATAATTATACATGACTTCTTTTAGAACTAACTATAATATTATTATATGAGTCATATGATCATATGCTTCCATGGCAGTTAGTTAATTTCAACCTATTATAGAACCATTTACTGAAAAATTGAATAATCAATGGATAGAACATGATATAGTGCTAAAAAATTTCCATCTCCTGACCAGTTTCTAGCATCTACCTTTGTTCATAAAGATTAGAATTCAAATCTGGAATTAATGACCTCCACATCTAACAGCCATCTTTTACTACTTTACACAATTCAAACTATATCCTGAAACTTAAAGCAAATTCTAAGGTATTATGGCCACATTAATTTGCTTGCATAGTTATATATAAATACAGTATTAGGACAATTTATATTTTTAATGACAACTGTTAGCCCATTCTACCTTTTGATTAGGAAAGTTAATACCAACAATAATACCTCATGACTTTCTCATATGCTTCCAATAGTAATTATCTTCATTCTAATCTAGAGCCATCTAATATCAACTTGAATAATCAACCCAAGGGCACCAGATGGTACAAGTTGGTATAAAATATAACTAAAATATATAAAAACTGAGTATCAGATCTATTTAAATATGCAAGTAAGTTAACTTAAATTTAAAACCTTAAGTTCTTTTTAAAATTTCATGATACTAGTTTGAATATTAAAAAACATAACTGCTAGATGCATCAGTGTATTAGTTCCAGCTTTGAATCCTAATTTTCACTGATTCAGATTTCCAGTAGATGACTCTTAGAATAGGTAAAGATAACTTTTAACATTAAGGATATTGTAATAACGTGAAAGCTAAAGCCTTCAACAGATATGCCTTAAACATGCTAATGTGACAGCCAATAAGATGGAATAATGACACCTCTCAATTCTCAAACACAAGTTAGAAATATATTTACATTAAGGATATTATTATTTTGACTGTGGATGCATGCAGTGACTTTTGTAACTATTTTGCTGCCTAAACTAATCATTTGCATTGATCAATCTATGTGCTGTCCAAAAATTTAATAACAGCATATCATATAAGTTTAGAGAATCAATACCATTACTTCAAATAAATTGGAACTTTACTTTTCTGTTCTACCAACATAGGCAATAATGTCTCCAAGTGGAAAAAATAATATTTTATTGATATTGATGTAATGCATTATCAAACAACAATCATTAATAAAATGGGCACAGGTGCTAATATATTAAAGTAATTTTTAACATCATTAGCCTTTCATGAATATATCTACAAATTCTAAATACAGATGATAGTCAGAATGCAGTGTGCTCTCACCCAATTAAAGGCTTTTCCAAAAACATTTTTATAGCAATCTACCTGTTTAATTAAACTGTCTTCAGCTGAAAGACACGGTTTTATTAAAAGGAACTACATCAATCTTAAAACCTGACATTGTTTTAAATATAATGCTGTCCAACATTTGGGTTTTGAAGAGCCTCCATATAATGTTAATTACTATCATTACTTTATACATTGTCATCATTACTGTTATTAATAAATTAGAAAGTATTATTATCGATTAGATGAGCAATATGCTAGGGATGACATTTTCATCTAATTTTGTTTTTTAACCTATTTTTGACCTTTTTCTGTCTTTCCATGTTGATGATGATTTCTACATAGAGCTGCCTAATCACAATCATTTGCTAAGTGAAATTCTTTTTCAAATCTAGTACCAATATACAATTAAATGTATTACAACAAACCACATGATTTTCCTACATACTTTGAGGCTACCAAGAACAAATCTTTTCACTTAACTCTACAATCATATATTGAAATCTCGAACTAATTAATGGACACTAGATAATATTGCACTACAATAGTGCATAGTTTCTGGATTTTGCCTTTGTTAGTGAAGCCCAGATTCAAATATGAAACTAATGCATTGGTACTTCTGACATTCATCTTTTACTCATTCACACTACTCAAAGTAATAGATTAAAATTCAAAAAAACAGATTTTAATCCAAGCCAACTTCCCTACACAGTTATATAAATGTGACCTAAATTACTTTATAATAATTGCAGTCCCTTTTATCCTTTGGTTAAGAAGATTAATATCAATGACAGTATCATATATTTTTTGTCACATGCTTTCAAGAGCATCTCTCTTTAATCTACTCACAACTTTGAACATAAGATAATGTAATGGCATAAATTCCTTGCCACATATATAGAAACTAAACTGATATTAGATCTACATAACTATGCAAGTAAATTGGCTTGGTTCAAACCTTAGGGTTTAAAGTTATAAATTTGAATAGCATAAAAAAACTAAATGCTAACTGATAATGCATTAGTTTCAACTTTAAACTCTGGTCCTAATTGACAAAGATAAAAACCAGAAACCAGATCTATATCAGAATGTGTCCACTATTTTCTCAAGCATATAAAAATGGTTTCTAGTGTAGGGTAAAGAGAACTGGAAGACTATGTCATATTGCAGTTATATACTCTGATTTTGAAGTCAAATGTATTAACACTCATCTGATCAATCCATATATCCTAGCTAAGAATGAGTTAGATATCTACTCACTGATCACTACTAAATGATTAAGTTTGCTAGTAACTTCCAAAAAAAAAAATCGTAAGTCTGTTTATGATCAGAGTAGAATATCAGATCATGGAATGGGGAATAGATTTGTTAAATAGAACACTATCATAATATTTACTATGCTAATTAATAAATTATATCAAATATCTATTTAAAATACAACCAAATTATAGTAAATGTACAATTATCAACACATGTAATTACATTTTTTTCTAAAAAGGGAAGTTTGTATTCAACTAAATGTTGTGTAGAAAATTCCAGAATCCTGCTAATTATCACATGATCACCATTTCTTATGCTTGGATGGGTATTTTATGCACAAGCCTTCTGGCATTCATTGATTACTCTGGCTGGCACTGAATGGCACTTCCGTATGGAGAGTTCTGCCTGTTTTAACCCTACTAATTGTGAGTAAACAAGATAAGTCAATTTTGTAAAAACATGCACTGTATTATAATAAAAACTGTGTTCTTCATGATGTTTTTATTTTGAACATTGAAATTTGAAGAGAAAAAAAATATTTAAAAAGCATATTTTACAAATAATACAGTAACTAATTAGGTAAGTAATACTTTCTATAGCTATATATTATTATGAATGAGACATTTAAGTAACTTCTATTGTCATAGTTCACAATCCAGAATTTGACTATTATCCATATTATAATAATAAAATATTATAGTGCATAATCTAATGAATACACAGTTGGATTAGATGAGAATATACAAATTATGAAAAGATGGATGAAATCAAATGCAAATTAATGATTATATGTAAATTAGCTGGTAGTAAACTTTATTTTTTAAAACTAGAATATATGCTATTTAGAATAATGGACACACTGAAGCTTGGTATAATAAATATAGATTAAACATCAGATTTATTATACATATATATTGTATTAGAAAAGAAAAATGTGAATAACCCAGAATGGGTGTGTGTTTAATTTTTAAAAATTCAGATACATTAATCTGAGACAATCTCGTTTAGTAAATGATTAAGGATAGTCATTACTCCATTTATCTGAAATGGAGGTGTCAAATTTGTGGGAGAAATGAGTTTGACACTTTTAAATCAAAATGTAACAATTTACTATTGATAAATGCTATTCATATAATGGAGATATATACAATAGATGGTGACTTGCACCAACTGATGATTGCTGGTTCAGCATGAAATGCATCTTGGGGTCATTTGTCTTTTATTGTATCTTTTAAAAAAATTTGTGTAAGTGTGGACTATAGAGTTATTTAATGTATTTGTAAAGATATTACACATGGAAAAAATAATGTGAATAACTCAATGTGTGTTTGGGATTAATTTTTTAAAAATCAGATATATTAATCTTTAATTGAAGTTTAAAATTTATATTTATTCTAGAAACAATCTCTAGTTTAGTAGAAGATTAGTGATAGTCATCACAATATTTATTTAAAGTGAATGGTGACAAAGTTATGGGAGAAGTGAATTTGATACTTATAAATCAAAATGTAACAATTAGAGAAAAACAATGATCAATGTATCATTAACAATTGTCAAATGTTTTGATATCGTTTAATCTAACAGTGAGATTACTAGAACTATCCCTCTCCTTATATTATAAATTCCTGTAGCTATGCATGGATAAATTATGGCTTTAGAAATCTGATGTGATTGTTGGGTATTTTGATTACCTTATAAAAAGGGTTATTGAATCATATAGAAGACTTGCCTTAGAACCTTTAAATTACATGTCAGATAAAACTAATTAGTCTTGTGTCTATTTTGGTAGTCTTGGAATACCTACCATGCATCAATGTTTAGCACAGGTGGAACTCAGATGACTAGGTTAGTTTACCTATATTTAAAATAAAACCCAATTATTGATCTTAATGGACATCTATCTATTAGTTGCTTAAGGATAAACAAGGATAGGACTATCTACCAGATGACAAGACTGATCGGTAATATTGCTCTCACTGTTCCATTGTGGGGATAATGAAGAGGCCATTACTCTGTAATGGGCTATTTAATGCTTTTTTACCTTTTACTTATATATCCATAATCATAAATATAAATGGATATATAACATAATTGTATAATGCATAACATATGAATTAAAGTATTAAAGCCTGTCCACTGAGTTCCTAGAAAGATAATATGCTAGGATTGTATATAATGGACTCACTACATTTATGACATTCAGTTCGTAGGTCTTTAGCAGATAACATTGATTTATCACTATGTGATCAATTGCCAAATATCATGTTTACTACAAATGTCTTGTTTCTACTCAATCACAAAATTTCAAACATTAAAAATTTCTTAATCAGCTTTCAGATGATTGAGATTTTTCTAACAAAACTCTGGTAAATTAACAGGAACTATAATGATAAATCGCAATGCCGTGTGATCTAATATTTATCCACACTATATGAACTGACATCTAATGAAATTATAAACTGATGGACAAAATAATGTCTCCATTAGATCATTTAACATCAAAGACATGCTACATATAGGTTGTTTGGCCATCTTTAGTAAATTTCATCACATTTCTTCCTAATCAACTAAAGGTTACCAATCTGAGGATCACTGACAGAAGAAATAAATAACTCAATGTGAATTATTATTAATATTCTGTTCTTAAAAAAAAAATGAATTTTAATCTCCATTTTCTTTTACTAACTGACAATCCAAATATTTGATATTCTCATTTATAAATTTTTGTATTTAAATTTTGTCTTGAAGTTCATTAAATTTAGTAGAAATATTGGACCATTTCAGGGGGGAGGATAAACAAAGAATGAAAAGAAAACTGAATTGGGATAACATGGACATATGGTGCAAACAATCTAATAAAAGAAAAGAAGATAGTAAATGGCTTTATTGAAAGGGATAAATCAAAGTTGCCCAGTAAATTTTAGCACAGAGGCAACATGATAAACTCCAGAGCTAAAAGTAACTTGATTAAAGCTCCAAATTATATAACCCTTTGGTGCTTGTATGCCATATGAATTCCCAAGTATCATTTAACTATTAATATTAAAGCTAAAGCCTTGAATGCTTTACCATTGTGTGAATCATTGTCCTGAGAGCTAAAGATTTTGACATGAAGCTCAATCTGTCATTTCCAATACTTGAACAATCACATAATCTTCCAGCATCACATGACTTCCAAACCGCTAACTATTCATTTCTTTTACTGAAATACCAAATCACAAAGCTTGGAAAGATAATGTAATGACATCATAGCATTCTATATGTATATACACTTCGTATTTTGTGGCAGTCAGGATTTTTATGATCAAAATAATCAAAACATGATCATTTCTGTGAAATAAAATTATATCTAAAAACAAAAGCCTTGTGGTAAAACAGTATATTTTATGAGCAGGTTCGAATCCAGATCAGATAAATTTGTGGTATAATGATACCAAATTTATAGTATATTTCATGAGCAGGTTCGAATCCAGATCAGATAAATTTGTGGCATAATGATACCAAATTTGTAAACCATGACATCTGAGCTGGGTTCAAATCCTATCAGGTAAGTTTGAATTGTTTCAAGTTTTACTAGACTTAAAAAAAATTTTTCAAATGGACTGTAATCACTAATCATCCAATATTGGTCGGAAAATATCTAGAGGGTAAAAGAATTGTGAACCACTTAAATCCTCATCGATCAGCAATTGGCATGCCTGTTGAATAATGTATTTTCTTTTACTATTCCTCTATGAAAATAGTGTATAGACTTTTGGCTAATAGTGAGCTTGTTGTTTTACCTATAAGAATAGAAAAAAGTATTTCAGAATACTAAGAATGAAATGATGAAATATTTGCTGCAAAAACTACAATGTCATCAGCAACTACATACTTGTTCTAAACAATGGTTTTGCAGATTGACACAAAACAGCCTACTGTAACTATTCATAGAAAGAGTTTACATATGACAATCAAATGAATGAGAGCTTCCATGTTTAAAACAAGCAATAATAATTAAGTCAGAAATCAAAATACAGTAGCTATTTCAAATCTAAGTAACTTCGCTTGAAAAATTAACCAGGCACTGAATTTGCAAATATGTGATCATTCGCAGGATCTTGGTACAATTGCATTACCTTGTCTACCATACGTATGCAGGCTATGAATAAGTAAACTTGAATATTTTCAACAGGCATGGAATTTAATTCATAATTTATCCAATGGGTAACTAATTGTTATTTATTAGCTCTTAGAGAGTGAAACCAAAAATAGAAAATCTGTTAAATCCTCATTCATCAAACACTGAAAAGCCTAGTGATTACTGCCTTTTCCTTCAGCATTCCTTTTCTGTCATGGTTGCTCAAGAAGCCTTTGCCCTGAAGTGAGCCATTAAAGGCTTTTTTTTTTTTTCACCTGAAGGTTTAAAAGTAAATGGTTAAATTTTATAGACCTTGTTTCTTTCCCCCATCTGTTCCTCCTTTTTTTTTAATATTCCAATATGAAGATACCATTTATTTTGCAGAAAATGTTTGTCTGAAAGTTTGTGATGGTGACATTTTCATCATTTAGAATACAATCAATTGTATCACACACCAGTTATAATATAACATGTTTTGAGTGATATTATTCTCTCTACTTCAAAGGATGCTGACCTGACCAATGATATTCCCATAGCCTGGGAATCTATGAGCTTTAGTTTTATGAATAATAAATTTAAGGTGATGTTCTAATGAATTAAAGTATTCTGACAATGACACCAGCCATTAAAATTGTTTTATATATTTATCTATGTGAATCCTTCTATTGATTTCTCTCTTTTATTTAAAAAAAAACAACAAAGTTGATGAGTGGTTAATGAGTGGAAATAGTCTTGTTGGTTAGAGCTTCATCTTTAATTCAATATTCACAAATCTAATATCTGGTTTGATTCCTATGCTAATACTGTCACTGGTTTGGCCAGAAATACTTGAAGAAGAGAAAATAATATCATTCAAACAGTTATTTTATATACTAATCTGTGTGCTATTATTAACAATTGAATAGATTTGAAAGTTTAAATATGATTTTTCCAAAGACATTTAACAATGCTAAATGATAGAAATAATTCATCATATAACTACAAGGTTAAAATATCTAGTTTCAACTACTGTATATCAAAATCTATTACTGAACAACAATATATGATTATCTGACTTAACAATGGACATCTATTGCTGAGCTTTGTCTGGATTATATACATGATGTAATAATTACAGACTCATGTAAATATAATGAATGTAAATACAAACATGTAAATATGTTTTATAATATATATTGATTAATGAAACATGAATACAAATATAGACTCGTATTTACAATATATTTACAATAACTATACTCCAAGTACCACTGTTGGCACAGTATAGTTTAAAGTTCTGAGGTGAACTACGGAAGAGTCTGCATGTGCTTTTACAGATTTACGTACCACTTCCAGTTTATCTTGGCAGCCTACCTCATGAGTAGGTATGAGGTTACTTACAGATATACTATGACAGCTTGGCTCATGCCAATGTTTGGTTCTATCAGTTTCTAATCCTGAATGTGAATTTGCCTCACTGTGTCAAGATTTCATAGCTATTGTCTGGAGAATGGAGATTCGGTCTTTCAGCTCTGTGATAATAGTTCTCTGGAAAAAGTGTATACTTACTGCAGTTCAGGTTTGACAGTAATTTGCTGATCCTATCTTCAAAAAGTCTGACTATTTATTGCCAGATCCCCATTTTTAATGCAAACATTCTGATTCAGTGAGCATCATCGCCTATTGACCTGTTCTTGCCATTGGCTATGCGTTATCTATCTGTAAACACATAAGTTCATGCCAATGAATGCTCAGTCCGATCTAGATAAGAAGGATCTGGAATAGTCCATTATTTGATGTAAGGTGAGATATGACATCTATCAGGTGCATTTCTGAACTTTAAAACATCTAACTACCATGCACTTTACTACTGTTAGGGTGGTAAATAAAGCATTGTGTAACAGTAGCAAAGTGCATGGATGATTTAGTATTATATGATATACGTTTGGCAATGCAATAAGAAAGATTATTTATTATATTGCTTTTAGAAAATATATAATTTCCTGAATTTAAATTCCAGATTCTTCCATATGCATTGCGTATACTGTATATTTAAAATTGAAATTTAATTTTTTGACAGTTATGTAATGATTAAATAAATATTTCGCACAATATTTTAAATTCATTTTTTAAATAATTTTAAAAACGCGAAGTTTCTATTTGGGGGAGGGGGTTGAGGAGGCGACTCGTCCATCTCTTTATTTTCCTTCCTCACCAAATTTTCACCGATCCCAGGAAACAATCACGGAATCAAAATGTTCTAAATATGCTACTTATGCATATACGGTCGACTTCATGGCGAAGGTTATACATTTATAAATAAATATATTGCACCATGACGTAGTCATTAGCCTTAATTGTTATTGCTTTTCTTAAGACTAGTTCCCCTTAATGACATTCCGAACCTTGTTTTAAATAAAGCGATCATTCTAGCGTTAACAATTTTTATTAACTTTAAACACTAGACTGAGATAAAACACGTTTATTATTTCCATAATTATTATTTACAAGATAAGAAAAAATAATAATGTATACTCCCTCGGCGCATTTCCTAAAAAAATTAGCATTTATTAGCTAGGAAAATAACGTTTAAAATGTTATAAAATCACATCCTTTTTCAATATTTTTTTTTTTAAAAATGCAACGGGAAAAAATTGTGAACGAAGGCAGTTTTATTTCGATTATAAATGTAATTAGTAAAATATAGTAATTTGGGAAAAGCGAGATATTTAAAATCGAAATGCGCGGAATAATAAAACAATTGCTTTTCGTGTTATTATAAGGGTGGAGAAACTTGGTAAAAGCTATGCATTATAGTAATGAATTTTTGTTTTGATATTAAGTTAACGAGATATATACACATAAATAGAATTTAATATACACAGTGGTGCAAATGTATTAGTTTTAAAACTTGATAAATTTCTAAATAGATATTTAATTGAATGGCTTTATTACTCAGGAGTTTATAAGAAGTTCGAACGCCGGTAGTGCTGGAACCGGAATCGATACTAGGACTTTTACAACCAGAATCTAATACTTCAACTATAAGTTAAATTGGAAGATATATGTACTGCATGTATAAATGAGAAGTATAGTAGATAAATATTGGAAAATAAATCTTTGCACAAAATACCGATACATGTATATATGAAACACATAAATAGTTATATGAAAATAAACATACCGGTATATAAAATAGAAAAGAATATATAACTCTAAAAGAAGCACAGGTGTTATTTGGGGCAAACTCAAATGCTTTAGTTACAGAGAAAATGAAGCAAGAATGGAACAAGAATATGAATTATAAATATAGCTTATTTACATAGGGAAATGAGATTACGAAAAGTAGGATATCGAAAGAGAAACAGGAAAAGTTACAAATGAAATAGGATTAATATAAAAATGATAGAAATGAAGACTGATTTTTTTTTTTTAAGCTTTAATAACGACAACAAGGAAATGAAAGGGGGGGGGGATATAAGAATTGAAAAAATAGGAGTTATTAACATGGACTAGGAAATATATCAGTATTGATAGAAAGACTTGGTAATCATTAATCAGAAAGAGCTAATAATTGAGGAAAATTAGATGCAACTTACTATCATTATAAAGATATTAGAGGGAGTGGTGTAACTAAGGCAATGCATATCACTCCTCTGATTTGTAGCCCTTTTGTTTTACATATATTTAAAAAATATTAAGATATATATTTAAAAAGTTGTTTCTTTTTTTAATTTTGTATCAAAAAATTTTAATTACCTATTAGAGAAAAGGAATGTTCAACTAAGGCAAATGGACAGACATATAGAATAGCTGACTTCATCTAAAGATAATCATATTATCATCAAAAATATTGTGAGAGATATGTAGAGTTATAAAGATGTGTATGAAATTTTAAAATATTTAAGAAACTAGATGTAGACCACTGTGGCAAAATTTTGAAATGTGGATGAACTTAAATTGGGAACAATATTCTATTTCTATATACGGCTAAATGATAGCAATGAAACACGAACAGTATATATATATAATAAAAAAACAGACTGGCAAGCAAATCTATAGGTGGAGACAGTCTTAAATATTTAAATATGGAAAATAAGATGTATGTATATTTCCACGTGATCACACCATTAACATCTAACAAGTGAATATCTTATTGAGATAAAGGAAGGTTCGTTAAAGATTATGTAAATTTAAAATAAAGAGATAATAGAAAAAATTAGTTAAGAAAATAAGCAATTGTAGATTGTTATAATGATGATACATCAAATGTTATTGCCTTTATTATTCTACTCTGTTACCTAATTATTTAATCTGTCATGAGAATTTAGCTTACACATACAATTAGTAAATGATAGTCAAGTGTTGTTAGCTGAGAGGTCATTGCACCCACCTTGCAAGCAAGTAGTTGGTTGCAGACGGGTGTGGGTTCGTGTCCCAGCCGATGCTATGACATTTGAAAAAAAAAAAAATAGTAAATGATAGCTTCATTATCTATGGTACTCACTGTGAATGTTAATTCCATTGATAACAATTTACACTTGATAGCAACTAAGAAACATCAGATACATTTCACCCTCTACTGAACTCATCAAATAAACTTTTTTTAGTAGGTCTTCATTATCTGTGGCGTAATTGAGCTTGCTGTCCATGACTGTTCAACATGAAAAAGGACTGATAGCAAATGATAAACAAACAATATATTTCATTCTCTAAAATCTCACTAGGGAGATTTATATGTGTATACAAAGTTGTAAAGAAAAATATACATGCAGACATACTTCATATCATACCTAGAAATTACAAAAGCAGAAAATCCTTACTAATAATTAAATCCAACTATGGAGAAAATAAGAGATTCATCTTGCCAAAAAAGTGACAGTTTGGTTTACCCATACATTAAAGAAAGTTGTTATATGTCATTTTTGAAAAAATAAAAGGAGCAATTACTTTGTAAATTTGTTATCATTGAACTTAACTGTTTTGTATGAACAGACAAAAATATTAAAATGTTTCAATTTCATGCCACCAGATGTCCTGAGTTATCAAATTACAATGCTATACAAACTGTGATTCTCTTATTTGAATAATTAATAGAGAAACATCACCACATTCAAATACCCAGCCTAGTTACTGTATATTTATTTTCACCAATAAGAAACAATCCACTAAACACTTTTAGCACTGTGGTGGAATGAAAAACTGACAAGCTACAAGTTCTTGAAATTCAATTTAGTATTTTTGATATCCAACTGTCGCACAATCTCCTTAGTAACTAATTCAATTATTTAAGCAAGATAAAATAAGTCACAATAATCCTTCAAGCTTACAACAGATGGCTCTGGATTAAGGAAAGTAAATTAGATTATTGCTATTAATAAAAATGTTGAAATTATGTTGGAAGAATTGTATGATGTGTTGAAATATATGATTTTTTCATCAAAGTATTAAATATGATTATAGTCAACACATAATAGAGATCATTAATATAATTGAACTGGATTCAAAATCTTATGATATTTAAATCTCAATATATTAGCTTGATGGTAAGATTTAGCCAATATGTTTACAATAAAAGGTTATGGAATAAAATGATCACTGCTTCCAAAATACTCTAGAAAAGGTTGAACAAGGGTAAACCTAAATAAATCTAAATCACATGCTACTAACACCGATCAATCCTTTCGTTTATGTATACTTAACCCTCAATATTTTTTTGGATTATTATATTTTTTTTAACTCCAATCAAATCATTGCTTTCATGATACATAAACAGCATAAATCCTGTTTTTATTCAAAGACATAAACAGTATAAATCCTGTTTTTATTCAAAGATATAAACAGCATAAATCCTGTTTTTATTCAAAGACATAAACAGCATAAATCCTGTTTTTATTCAAAGACATAAACAGCAAGCAGTAATTCAATAAATGAATACTAGAAAGGTCATTCACATATACTACATTGTATCAAAGCTAATGACTTCAAAGTTTCAAAATCCTAGAATTCTGAACTCAGTTTAAGATTAACTTACTAGCTATCTAATCAATTACACAGTAATGTTCATCTAGCATCCAGTGTTTGCATAAATTATTGTCAGTGAAGATAGAGATCACTTAAAAATTAAGTTAAATTATTCATTAAATGTTATTGGATTTGTGATTTATCTGTTTGCAAAGTGAATTCTTAATGGTCATATGAATCATATTCTATCACAAAGACCCAGCTTTTCAACTCTTTGGTGAAATTCATTATCATAAACATGGGACCAATTCATCTCTTGGACAGTCACCTGTCTCTTTCATCATTTCATCTAAGACCAAATATAAAATTTCAATTTGATCATCACTTTTTCTAGTGACAAGTCAATCATCTGATTGTGTCCACTTATACATTTCCCTTTATATTCTGCTCTTTACTATTCAACTTTCAAAGGACATGATTCAGTCACAATAAATATCATGAACAATTCTGACCATTTTTAATGATGTACTTATAGCTTTGTTGACCAATAATCAAAGATAACTGATAAAATTAGTATGAATACATATGTAAATGCAGTTATAAAGCTCTCTAAAATTTTAACAAATTATTTTTTAAGCTTTTTTTCTTTGATTAACCCTTATACAGTTCATTATGACAAAAATTCTAACTGATAATGTGATCACTAAACTGCATAATCTACAATAAATCTGAAGTGGTGCTGGGTCAGGTCTACTTCTAAGGTTCACCATAATATTGCATTGCAATATTGCATTTTAATGATAATGAATCTACAATTTAGTTTTTATTTTTAGATGCCAGGTACAATCAGAAGAGCAATTCTATTTATGAGTGTGAGTTAATTTACAATAATAGCAAGGAAACTTACTGTTTAAGGCTCAAACAAGATTAAAACAGGTAAACTCACTATATATTTTGCCACACACATCAAGCTATAGTAATCAATGGATGCTAGAAGACTTGTGCATAAAATCCCCATCTAGTGCCTACTCATCCAATATTCCCAGACTAGTTTCTGGCTTATGGCCTCCATTGATTACTCTAGCTCAGAGTTCTTCAACCCTTGGTCCACACCGGGCCGCGGAACTTTTCTGCAGGTCCACGTGCTAGACGGGCAGTAAAAAGTTTGTAATAATAAATAATAAGAGTTTAAACTTTTAATTAATATAGCCAATTTTTATTTATTTTTTCATCTCATTTTTACCCAATTAAAAAAAAAAGAAAACAGAATGAAAACAAAATCTAATCAATCGTTCATAAATTAATTTGTTTTTCTAGTTATCACAGATGTTTATGGGGGGGGGGGGTAGAATTAAATTTTTTATTACTTTTCTAAAAAAAATTTAAAAAAAGTTGTTTATTATATAAACTCCATATATATATAAAACTTTATCTTATATATTTAACATTGTTGTTTTGATCAGTTATAACAATTATGCTTATCTTTAAGAAATTTTATCTATAGATTTCTGCCTGTCTGCGAAATCTTATCGTTATTTTTGCTGGTCCACGGAACCTTATTCTTATTTTTACCGGTCCGCAGGTGTGAAAAGGTTGAAGACCACTGCTCTAGCTTGCTGTGGATGGCAATATATATAGTGAGTTTTTCCTGTTTTAACAAGTTATACACAAGCATAAGAGGAGGTGGTCATGTGATGTTTATTGGTTCAAACAAGATTGTTAGCAGCAAGGGAATATACCCCTAAATGGAGAAATGTGGGTAATTTAGACTGCAAGTTATGCAAGGAAGGCATGGGAAATATTAGACATCTACTAATGGAATGTAAATACTTACAAGCAGAAAGGGTACAAATAATGAACTCGTGGGAGAATAAATATAAACAAAATGGTTATACAGAAACTGGGTTCTTGTTTTTTAGGCTGGATTTGCAAGATAAGGGGAATCTAGATATAAAAGCCATAGAATGGACAAATATGTGGAAATGGGATGGAGCAGGATAGAAAAGAATATGAAAAAACAGGGTGGAGAATGGAAAGGCAAGGTAAGGTGGCTAACAGATTCCTCTGAGCATAGTGGCCGAGAGATTTTTGACTCCAATAAAGAAGACGCCATAGAATTTAGTACTTATTTTTGTGCTTTCAAAAAAAAAAAAACAGTTTTAAAATAAATAAAAAAAATTGTATAACTTGGTCAAAATCTTTTACATTGTGCTCATAAAGATGAAAAGATAAGTTTTTATTCATTTCCAATGCTTTTATTTTCCAAATATATTTTAATTTTTTAATAATATTTTTAGTAACAAGATTCCAATATTTTTTGACATGTATTAGATGATGTATCATAATTATATTGAATATATTATTTGGAATTTGCATTTTTTGATATCAATGGGTTTTATGAGAGAATGTGTAATGCTTTTATCTACATAAACACAACTGGGGATGAGCAAAGATTAAGATTTTTTTTCAAGTAGGCATCCCATAGCAACCCAACCAGGCAATCAATAACAGTAAGTAAATGGGTATCTAGTTATTTTTAACTAAGGTATCTTATTCTTATAGATGCTGATTCTATGATTAACTTTACTTGTAGCAATTTTTTTGTACAGGTTTTACCAATGAACAAACAAGATAATATTTGAAATACTTTTGTTTAAATCATATATGGTAATATAAGTTTGATATCACATAGAAAATAAGTGGAAATAAGCTTTATCATTCAGAAATGAAAAATTGCTCTAATGCATATCTTGGTGTCATTACAGGGGTCAAATTAGAGATAATTATACTGTGAACCAATAAAAAAATTATAATGAAAAAAGTTTGAAGTTAACATTACAAACATACAAATATAAAACTGGTTAGAGGAATTCTTTCCAGGTAATGTGCTGAATACAGATCAATTGGTTGTACTCCAAATCTCCAGAACTCACCTTTCTAATAACTTTGAGCCATTTAAAAATTAATTATACAATAGATTAACCTAGTGGCCTCAATGCCATAGATGTATAAAACTTTTTTCACTACTGGTGAAAGCAGCTACAATCATTTTTCTTTTTCACCATCACATCATCAATTTAGATTATCCTGAAAAATTTTAAGCTAGGCTAATTATATAACTATTCAATGAAAGATACTGGTTCATTGTGGATTGTTTACCTAAAAGAAATGATAATCAATTGATTCTACAAATTCTATCTCAGTTTGAATCTGTTAATGATTTAGTACAATAGTAAAGTGTAAATTTTAATATTCAATGTCCAAAGACCATAACTGTAGTCTTTCCATTTCTGGTGTTTGAACTTCTCATACACTCCCAAACAATAAACTACTTGATTATTATTATTTAATCTGATAGTAGAAAAAGTACCTTAACTACTACTTTGTATGGTCTTTTCATTAATCATAAATGATGATAAAAGAAAAATATATATCTCTTGTCAAGAGATACTTTGTGGTCACTATATCATCCTGAATCTGAACCAAGAATTGCACTAATTTCAACATTTGCTTTCACAAAAACTTTACAGTATATGTGCATGAATTCATATGCATATATATACTTACACAGATATATGTATGAACATGAAATTATAATTAACAGCTTTTGCTATTTATACATTTACATACATGATCAGAGCCCTGTAGAATATCTCCGTCATATCAATTTGGGCTTTTTCCCAGGTAGTTGGTATATGGCTAACTCATATTTACGGATAATTTAGATATGCTAGAAAATAAAATAGGAATGAAAAACCAAAACCCAAAAAAATCGCTCCACACCCACTATTGAATAATCTGACCCATAATTCTTTTCCCTTCACTTTTCATCTTTAGAAAGTTGCTAATAAGATCTGTACTCAGCAGTGTACTATTTAAAAATTGCTTTACTTTTGACTATATATATTTGATAATGAAACAGAAAGAAAAATGAAAATAAGCTAAAAATTATTTACTTATATCAAATAGATGAAAGAATCTTCAAAAAAATAAATAAATGATAGTTTGTGTGATCTTCAGCACTGGAAGTGATAAGTTTCAATTCAAGAATCCATCAATACAGGAAAAAGGTAAGATCACCAGAAAAATGGACAAAGAGTATTAAGAAATGAAAATAAAATATGATCTTTGAAAGAATAGACATTTGAATGAAAATAATGAAATGCAGCAAAACATGCTATTGAATATTGAATTATATATGTGTGGGTTTGGTGCTTGAACTTCTTATGAACTCCCAAACAGTAAAGATATATGCCTTTTTCTTTTGTCTGAATGAAGATGTAGTGAAAATGATAACACTGAGAAGCTCCAAAAATGTGTACATTTTTTGGTCTAGGAAATTCAAAATTTGTTCTTATACCCAGATTCCCACTTATTTATTCCAGATAATGGTATGTGCATACTTATATGGATACTACTATATCAAATCATCTCAAACATTAAATATTTCCAGCTAAGCCCTTTGTGAATAAACATTTAGAGCCCACATCTCAAAACAGCTAATTCAATAAGGTACCTTTAGGCCACAAAGATATTAAATATTAAAACACAGCTAATTCAAACAGAGAACATGAAATTTACATAAGCTGTTTTAAGATGTGGGTTCTAAATGTTTATTCACAAAGGGCATAGTTGAAAATTTCTTAACGTTTGAGATGATTTAATATTTGATATTTATTTCAGATAACAGTATGCACTGGAAATACTTTTAGATATATGTGTGTTTGAGAGTTTCAAAGATTAAAAACTACTAATGTTTAGTCTTTCTTTGTGTGAATATAGTTAACATGTTTGTTTAGGAATAGTTTAAAGATCGTTTCTTATGTAAATTTTATGCTCTCTGAATTAGTCCATGTTACAATATTTAATATCTTTGCAGATGATAGTTCAAAGAGGTACCTTTCTGAATTAACTGTTTTGAGATGTGGGCTCTAAATGTTTATTTACAGAATACATAGCTGAAATTTTCTTAATGTTTGTAGTGATTTGATATTAAGTATGCACATGAATTTATTCACACCATATATATACATACATATATTAAATTAACATTTGCATCTAGACCTTTGCAGAATGGGTCGACATTGACTC
Organism: Epiperipatus broadwayi; assembly: GCA_028023455.1. Lineage (NCBI taxonomy): Eukaryota > Metazoa > Onychophora > Udeonychophora > Euonychophora > Peripatidae > Epiperipatus > Epiperipatus broadwayi. The sequence goes on along the minus strand of JAQFVV010000005.1, from coordinate 148,050 downwards.
CTAATGACCATAAAGAATGCTGTTTAGATTATTCATAGAGAATACTTTTATAATTGAAGAGATCTTTTGCAGTTGTCATAACTATAGTCAACTGTCATAATAAGTAATTAAAACAAAATAAAGGGTGATAATGAAGATTTAAAAACAAGAAAACAGACTGCTCACATTAAGTAAAACTGGTAGAAAAAAGTGAAATGCAATACAAATTTCAAAGTAAAGAATGAAATATATAATTAAAAAAATAAAAAAGATTATACTGTATTAATAATTGTAACCTGGAGTTTGTCAAAAGATTCTAAAAGATTAAAAGATGACAATTTTTTAATATGCTGCATGTGATTGAGATTATTTAATATTTATAAATCTTAAAAGTTTTTTTAATCAGTTTTGATAAAGAGTAAATAGCCAGAAAAAAAGCCTACAACTATGCAGACATGTCTTGCATTGGTGGTTGAGAGGTCAGCGTGACTGCCTTGCAGTTGCCCGGGTTGCGGTTCGCGTCCTGGCCGATGCTATGACACTTAAAAAAAAACTAAGTAGACATACATCTATACATCTACATATACCATATTGTATATGCTAAACAGTCTCAAATATGAATTTGTTGTTTCAATGTGTGTGCATATATATCTTTTTCTAAAATAGCTGGAAGGTATGTAAATTCTCATAGAAAATTCAGTTAACAATTAAAAATGTCACTGAATTATTAAAAGTATTTTAATTGAGGGTCAAAATGCAGATGTGTGTGAAAAGATCTAAGATCAAAAATTCTTCCTCAATCTTCTAATACCCAATTAAGCATTATTATTAACTACAAATTAAATGTCAAATTATATATGAATAAATCAATATTTATGAGTCTAAAAATACTCTTAGCAATTAACTTTCAAAACAAAAATTGTAATAATCCTACTAAAATATGCAAATTGGTTAAATGAATCAAGTATAAACTTTAGCAGTATTATTAGTCAATAAACAATAACAAATTATTAAATTAGAGGAAATGTTTATTTAAATACATTCTAAACAGTTCTACAGTTTTATCAGTATATATATAATATTTATAAAACAGAAATATTTCGGTATGCTTATCTTTAGCTGAAGAAAATCAATAACCAGCAACCAGCCAAAATAGCTTCTTATCAAATTATGGACAATATATAATGAATTATTCTGGAGAATGAGTTAGGTCTAGAATGGTATCACTTTGATGCCTTTAATGTACAATTTTCAATAATAATCTAATATCATTCAATTGCTCAATGGCGATTAATTATTTTGGTGATGGAATTTATCCATGTCATTAATAATCACCCCTTCTTTATCCATCTTTAATCTTCCTGAGCATTATAAATTTGTATAATTATTACATGATCTCATAATATGATTGAATATAAAATTTCAATCTGATTACTTCTATCTTTAGCTACTCTGATCTAATCAAATCAAGTATCGAATTATTATTGCTGTCCATGGTATTCTTAAAACTCTTCATAATTCAAAAGTTCTAATTTTTTTTTTCCATCATAATAATTTGGTTCATTAAAGCTCTAAAACTAACAATGCTAAGAAAAATCATGGTAAGAGGTCGTGTTAGCAAATAGAAATTATCAGTGATAATAATCAAGTGTTATCATTTGGTCACAGAAATCTAGTACCTAGTTAATTCAATCTACTTTCAAAACAAAACCTTAGCATGCACATCCACTTCAGGGTCCAGATATCACATCCATAGAGAATGGAAGCAATGCCATAATCCAAATATTCAATTTTCAAAAACATGTTTTCTAATCCAATCTGCTTTCAAGAATTAATCTGATTTCAAGACAAGAACTTAGCACATATCCATAGGCAATCATAGGAAATATTGTAAACCAATTTCAAAAACATGACTTCATGTCTAATTAATCCAATCTTTTTTGAAGACAAAAAATCTTCAATGCCAAATTTCATTTCCCTAAATAACTCTGAAATTCAAAAAGATACTCTTTGGTGCTTAATTAATTCAACTTGTCTTCAAGACAAGTCACATTCTCTTCAGTACCCAAATTCACATCTATAGAGAATAACAGGACAGTTCTGATTTTCAAAAACCATGTTCCTTTCTTTTGAAGATTTGATGCAATCTTTTTGACTTCAGTCTTTTTCAATATCAATTTATGATGAATCACTTGTGGACCCTATGAAAATTATCAAAGTCTTTTCTGTCTTTGTTATCAATATTAAAGTCTGTTCCTCTCCTTTTATAATTTTTTCTTTATATTTCGCAACAATTCCATCTAATCTTTACTTTTATTAATAACAACAGTCTTCAGGTTTTCTTTATTAATTAGTCATTAGCTTATTTATGCTTATCAATCTTTTCTTCCATAAATTTTGAATTCATGTGTCTTTAACATTATGACTTCTCTGTTATATATCAATGTATAAGTTAAACAAGAAGAGATCAATGTGCTGCCCTGTCAAAATGAAAATCTTTCACTACATAGTGATTCCATAAGAAAATGTTTTAGTACATTAACATTTCTTAGAATGCCACGTAATTTAGCATAGCTAACTGAATCAAAGACCTTCTGTTAAACAATAAAGCACATATAGAATTCTTTCTATTATTCTCTGGATTCTTTAATTACTCAGCAAATAATCAGAAGTTTAGTAGTATCCTACCATAATTGTTGCTAATATCATACTTAACACAAAACATATACAAGATTATAATATGATACCACATTCCTATCAATGTTCAGCTCATTATTTAACTTTAATTTAACAGTCAGAAAAATTTTAAATAAATTATTATTGCTAGGAAGGTCATGTGATTTTCGAGCACTGAAAGCTATGGATTGAGTTTCAACCATATTTTTAGTTTTCAAGACTACCATTCTATCATTAAATTAAAATGCACAAAGTAATTGTGTGGTTTGTCTATCAGAAGATGGTGTCACATTCAAAAACTGGAAGTTGAACTTTGATCTAGGGATCTTTAGTCATGACCTCATCATTCTGCCGTTGATCTAAATCTTGTAAATGATTTCCTGATTTATTTCCAAAGGTTATCAAATAGATTATTGCTCGGTAATCGTGGGATGCTTGAATACTAGAAAGACAGGAGTTGAGTTGTGAACCTGCGATAGAATAATGGCATAACATTGTTTTTGTTTAAATTGGCAAAACTGTTATTGAAACATCTGAAATGATTCAAACTGTAAATGGGAGTAATATCATAAGAATAATAAGAATAATGCTTTCAAATGGTTTCAAGATGATTTCAAAATCCAGATAAGCTGACACTTTAAAACTTTTGTGAATAGCTAAACTGTCACTTCATGATAAATATGCTGATTTAGAGATAGCACTGTAACCACCTTGAAGAGAGAACCAATCACTTTTTCATTGGAACACACTGTATATGCTGCAATTTACAATTATATGAGTATCTCCAAATTTCAAAATAAACCAGTCATCTATCCTTAATATTGATCAATAAAAACTAATCTGAAGCAGCAACTAGAATCACTAAACATGATAGGCTTTGTTCAAATTAACCAGGATTACCAGACAATTTCCTGCAATATAATACTGGTCTTTAGTATAAATAGTTTTCTTTATTCCTTTTTATTTGTATTTGTGATCAAATTACATCATTTAGCCATTTCAGCTAAAGAGAATGCAGCAATTTTTTTAATGATGTGGATTGCATCCCAATTCTCAACATAAATGTTACAGTTTGGTGGCAGAAGGCTATTGGCTCAGTCAATAGATTTATGTTCGGTTGTAGTTAAAAATGTGTTCTAAAATTTATAATATATTTACCAATAGGCATATATCTAAGGTCTCAAAAAGTATATCAATAGATGTATATAGCAGCCATTTGTAAATGGGTATAGTCATTCCAACTTCAAGAAAAGAAAAAACTGTTCTAGAAATTAGTTTTGCAATGACTAAACAAACCAATCTGCGAATGACAAGTAAGTCTATGTATAGAACATATTGATCCATTTTTCTGTTTGATATTTTGCAATGCTGCTTTTTCATTTCTTTAGCTGATATTTTGCAATGCTGCTTTTTAATTTCTTTAGCATAAAACTATGCTTTCTTAATTTATTTAAAAACCATCTCCAATTATGGTTCTCCAATATATTCTATTCTCTGCCATATTTTCTCACAATCAATATTGCACTTCTATAGAATGTCTTTGAGATAATCCTTATAATGTACACCGTCTACCTCTCCTATGAAAAATCATGCTCACCTTCATCATAAAATGACCTTTTAGAAGATCTTGCATTGTTCATTCATTATCACATGACCAATTCAACAAAAATGTGGATTTGCAATAGTGAATTCTATTGTATCCTATCCAACAAATTGAAAAAAATGTTGATTGGTTTTATGATCTTGCCATTGTATTTTTAGAATTTTTCAAAGTATCCTTAAATAAAATTTCTCTAATGCCTTTATACTGCATTGATAATGTCCAAGTCTCACTTCCATACAATAAATTAGATAATATATCGGGTATATGAGCATAGACTTTCACACCAATCACCACTCTCCACTCTATCTCATAACACTGATACCCTTGAACATATAAATGTCGAAAAGATAAATAATCACCAATATACGTATTTCATGCTAAACCAGAAATCATCAGTTGGTCCAGATTATCATCTCTACACATATATACAATAAGTGCTCAGATATATATTAAGATAGCCAATCTTCATACTTTAATGGACTGGCTTCAATCCACTTCACACTCCAACTCTTAAACCGTCCATCCAATTGAAAATCTGATGATGGAAAGCTCCAAGGCCATCCTGAGGCTGAGATTTTCATCACACCCATGTTGACCTGAAGTCAATCTGACCTCTCATGTACAGAACATAAATTAGATAAAATTATTATTGACATTAGTTATTTTCCTGAGATGAAATAATCTTTTAACTTATTAAAAACAACACCAACACATTAGGATCTGGTTGTACCTCAACAACATTTTTATTTATATAACCATCAAAGTACTTAAATTGATCAACATTCTCAAATTGATGACCATCTATCTAAGTTAAAATTTGCGGAAGATTTTTATTCCATCATTGGTAATAAAGAACTTGTGTCTTTTTTAACATTAATTATTAAACCAAAGTCTTTATAAATGGCATTTAAAATGTTGTGTACATTCTGTATTATCTTTGAACTGGAAAAACAATGACACAATCATCAACATGATCGAAAAAGATGAAGTTCTTGTTTTTGCTTTTAATTGATTAAAATTAAAAATTCCATTGTCAAATCCATATTCCATCTTATTCCTGCTTCATTAAGCTTCCTACAAATAATTCCATATCATAAAAATTGAAAACAATGTTGAAGACAGCACATATAATTGTTTAATTCAAATGCATTAGATTTTAAACCCATAATACTTCCTCTCATTCCTTTATGTAGAAGTTGTATAATATAAATAAATTTTGGTGGATAACCAACTAATTTCAAACAATGCCATAAACCTGTCCTAATAATTATGTGTTGGCCACATAAATAAAAGCAATATACATTGAGGTAGAATACCATACATATACTCCCTGAACTCGAATTGTGGGACATAATGGAAATTAAGATGGGAAAGAGTGGATGAATCCTGAGACTCCCATATACATTCATTCCATTCTTCCATGTTCGAGATCGAAGTTGGCCATGAATTAGGGATCTTAAAAATTTTAAGTTTTCTCTTCTCACCCTCTTTGATGGCCTACTAGGCATTTTCCATCATGCAAGGTCCGGTCCCATTCTGTTGCAATATATATCAGTGCTTCTTGATTTTCTAAAACCACACCGAGTCTCTAGTAATCACCTATGAATGAAAACCTATCCAACAAAATCCTTGAAAATTATTTAGCTGTAGTAAATAATAATAATATTCGATGTTAATTCTTGCCATCTTGACTACTATTTTAAAAAATGGAATAGATGCATTCTTAAGATCAGGTGACCCAAGTTAATAGAATCCAAGTTCCACCATATTTTAAAACTTGTATTTCATTAGGAGCTCTAGCCTTTCATTTTTTGGATTATACAAAACTGTTTCACTGCGCATCTATATGAATAGATTAAATGTATCAATAGGTATCCAACATCTAAATCCAGTCCTAACTTACAGAATAGTTAAGATACAATATCCACTTTATTCGAAATAGTGTTTTCAGATATTAACTAAAAATTATTGTGTATATAAACACGCACACACTCACATTTTGTTTTTTAATATAAAAAAAATCTGACTTCAGAAAAAGAGATCCCTTATCGCCTCATGTTCTATTGAGAGTTAACTATATCAACCCAATAGAAAAACTTTACAAAAATGAATCAATCTCAGGAAATGTTTTCAAACAACTTAAACATTAATTAAATAAAAAAAAGTTAAGTTATTCATTATCACAAACATTTAATTAAAAAAAAAGTTTGAGGGAGTAAAAAAAAAACGTTGCTAAAATAAAAAATAAAAATGCATAGCTATTCCGATACTTAACTTAATCTTATCAAATATCAAACAAGCTTATAAATTAAAGTCAATTGGATTAATTTTTAAAATAAATATCATACTTACAGTTTGAATACTTTTTCATATTCCTTAATTTGTTTACGTGAAAATTCCTTGAACTCGGTGTACGGATTAAAGACTTGTGATGACGGGGCAATTGTTGTGGTCCCGTCTTCCAACCCTTCGTTAATATTTATCCTTCTTTGCAATTTCTGAGCTAGTTCGTCTTGGGCCATTTTAAATGTTTGGAATAAACTTTAGAAAGGAATGTAAAATTATCCCAAAGAAAATCGGTGTAACAAACGATGTTGCTCAAACGAAAGCAGGAACTGCTATTCCGTGTACCAACAATTTTTAAATAAAGCACTTCCACGTTTTGCCAACTACCGCGTGATTATTTAAGCACTTCCCGGTTGTTCAAAGTTCACTACGTATGCAGTCGCGAATTCCTTTGGTTTAAAACCCCGCCGGTGTTTGTCTACGCTACGGAGCCATTATAATAGTAACTCTTTGCTATAGTTGAAAATATGTTTAGGAACGCAGAAGGCACATTACATACATGGATAAGCACCGCCCCTACTTTTGACGCAAATTTTACTAAAAATGGCTTCTGATGACAGGTGCAGAGAATCTCCAGTTTCTGATTTTGACCCCCTACCCCTAACCATTAAGATGTTTACATTGTAAATCCTTTTTTTTTTTTTTGCGACTGTAAGTCTTCTTTTAAATTCGAAAAAGACGAATTTGCAGTGATAATGCTTTTGCTATTAGTCTGTATTTTACGTAGCCTATGAACAAATCTGATTTAGATGAAATATTACGTAATTTAAAAGAATAAACAAAACCAATATCTATAGCAGCGTGATAGAGAATATAACCCTTAATGGTCGTACAATTTTTAAATGTGTAAAATATAATGTCATAATCATTATTTTTAAATGTTTGATATCACTTCTTTTCTTGGTGGTTAAACGAAAAATTAGAGCTAATTAACATTAACAATGATTGATAGTCTATCTTATTAATTGACTGCAGTGCCTTTTAACTCTGCTTGGGTTAGTTCAAGAGCAGAGTAGGATTCTGGTGCTCAAGGGTCACAAACCGCGGCTCCAGCTCTGTTATTTCCGTTAATCAAACTTTTTATGAAATACTGAACACCCAACGAAGTATAGAGAGGTGCATTTTAGGGATAACAAGAGGAGATTGAAAATGAAATACATGAATGAGAGAACAAACGGGGGTTACTGCCATCATTGAAAGAATTATGATACTGAAGTGAAGTTGGGCTGGACATATTGCTAAAAAAGATGAATATATATTGGCAGTTGAAATCTTAAACTGATTTTCAAAAGATTTTAAATGATCTAAAAAGAGACCGCATGTGAGATGGATAGACGAAATAAGATAATTGTTACAATGATGGGGAGAAAAGAGGCTAAAGATCAGAGAAGATGGACTGAACTTGGAGAAAACTTCATCCTGCAGTGGATCTATAATGATTACAAATAATGATGATGACCAAGCAATAAGGCATTTGATTACTTATGTAGTGTCTTTTAGAGTTAATAAACTTGCTTTCCACTTTAAGGGTTAAGAAGAATATCAACTCAGAACTCTTTATATCTCTTCTGATGAATTCTATAATTCAATATGTGTGCAGAACATCATTAAATGATATTCAGTTTTTATCTATGTATATTCCCAAACTGTTACTGTTATTTGAGTTCTTTCTTCTTCATTAAACAAACACATTATAAATCACCAATACCTCAGTCAATTAAATAGTTGGAAAGATGTTGCTATGTGTTCTCGTATACAGCTGAAGTTTCCGTACTTAGTAGATATAGACATGAAGTGTTCGAGCAGTGATGGACAAGAAAACTTCAATTTCTAGCAGCACTTTCAGTTGCAGTTGTTGTATCAATAGTATAACCTATTGAACTTTTTAAAAAAATGAAAACTTTATGATTAGCATTGATTAAGTTTATCAATGTTATACCTGTAATATTTATAAATTTGTTAATACGCATCAAGAATTTTTGGCTTACACAACTGATTGTAATGCAGGTATCTCTAATAACCATCTATATTAACAATATTTTAGTTAATATTGATTACGCAAGATCTGTTTGATATTGACTAGTATATTGTTGAATCATAATATTCTAGCTACTTAACTGATATGGAGTATTTTATATATATAGTTTTATAACTTGTATTCAATCATAGCCAAATATATACCAAAAATGATACTTCTTTATTTATAAGCGGAAAAGAAATTCGAGGTCTCATTAAATCAATTTATTTTATTCTAATCTTTCATTTGAATATTAATAAGTAATTGATAAATATATGGACCCTTATAATCCAGAAATACTTATTCAACAAGGTTTAATTCATAATTTCAACTCTTGAAGCCAACAAAATATCACATGATCCAAATAGTAGCAATTTCTCATTCTCTGAGATCTAGCATCTATTGGTTGTTCAAATTTATACAACATGGTATAATATGAGTCAAAGAAAATTTGCTATGAATCCCAACTCTTCAGTTTTCCTCTCCTCATTATTTTTCTACTTAGAATTTTTTTTAAAAAAGGAAATTAGATTTCTATTTATTAATCAATATTGTTTTAAATTAATGGGCTAGTTATCTGAAAGAAAAGTCTCTAAGCTTGAATTTTCACATTAAACCCAGCCTAAATTCAAACTCAGATTGTGAGTGAGGCAGTGGATGTCTTTCCTTTAAATCAGGAGGTCCTTACTAGTACACATAGTGATTTTCACTGCATTTTATTAAGATTTTCTAGTGCAAGGTAAAGAAATGTGATCATGTTATGTTTTAATGATCTGAGTTTGAATTTAGGCTGGGTTTAATGTGAAAATTCAAGCTTAGAGACTTTTCTTTCAGATAACTAGGCCATTAATTTAAAACAATATTGATTAATAAATAGAAATCTAATTAATTTTAACTATGTGATGATTGCAAAGATGGAAAAGTATTCTCATTGTCCAACAAGATTGAAAACCATCCAAATTTTCATCAAGCCTAATTAATAATGCTATTTTATGTTTCTGTATGAGAATCTGTCAGAGAGATCTCTGTACTGTAGTGGACTATTTAAAGATTATTTTACCATTGATGTATTATTGATTATAAATTATATTCAAGAAGAGGTCTTTCTTTTCAGTATCATAATTTAAAGACATATTTTAGACAATCAATCTTTAAAACAGTGTAGTGACATTTGAATGATTATCCTTTTTTAAATCTATAACTTCTTTCATGATTTCCCTTCCTTTGTCTCAATTTTTTGCCTTATCTGTAACTTCAGTCCATTAACAAAAGATCTTTTTTACAAATAATTTTTCCCTTGGGTTTTTTTTTCATGAATCACACTTCAGCAGGGCCAGTGAAGTCTATAATCACTATATATCTACATAATATTAGTTGCCTTATCTTCTAAATCTATTTTGGGGTCATATATCTAGCATGAGACAGATGGACACAGGTCAGCAGCATCTCAGGATCAACCTGGAGTGTTTTTATTCATTATTATAGATCTGTGTACTCAAATTTATATGTTGTATTGATTTACAATATAAAGTCCCAGGGAATTTCTTTCCTGTTTATCATGCTTTAAACTTAGCCTAAATCCACTTAATTTTGAATCAGTTATTCAGCACCATCCTAAAGGAAACATGCAATTAAATCTTATAATACATATTAACCCTATTGGCATGTTTTTGATTACCATAACCTTATGTCACACATCAGTACAATTTCTTTATGATGTGATAAAAAAAAAAAAAAGATAACAATAGTTATCTCTAAGAAAGGCTTTTAATACAATGGCTAATTCATCCCAGAAAACTGCACAAGTAATCCCACATTCTATTATAAAAATATCCTTACATGGCCTGCTTTCCACTAGATATTCAAACAAAAGAACAAATGCTAAACAATGAGTCAGATGTTAAATAATTTACATTAAAACAATAAATGTACAAGAACTTTTCCATTAGCACTTATACATTCCTTAGTCATGGAAATGCATTCAAAAAAAAATGCTTTTACAGATAATTTGGGATTCAAAGAAATATTTCATTTTTATATATACATATATATTTTTTAAATAAAAAAAAAAGAAATGTTTAGGCAGAAATACTTATTGTTATGTGAGAAAACTAAATTCATATAAAGAATTGGCAGTATTCTTGTTGACTTATAGCAATAGAATTTATATATATATTTCCACTGGAGACTATTAGAATTCAATTTCTTGCTATGAATTAAAATAAAATTTTATGAAAATAGTAGTCATCTTAACTTACCACAATAGTACTGAAGATTTAATCACTAAACATTACATGATCACCATTTCTTATGCTTGTTCAAGCTGTTGAAACAGGCAAAACTCTCCATACAGTAGAGATTTTATGCACAAACCTTCTGGCATCCATTGATTACTTTGGCTTGCACTGAGTGGCATTACTGTATGAAGAGTTTTGTCTGTTGTACTGAAGATTTCTTTTAATAGAATTTAATTGCCTTCTGGTTGTTAAAACTAAATATATATATATATGAATATTGGTGTTTTAAATTAAGAATAATTTAATTATGAAGTTTGTTACAAATAATAAAATCAAACATCAAAAAAGTAATAATACATATTATGAACTATGCATGTACTTTGATAATATCTAATTAGCTCAAAAGCTTACTGAAATAATAAGGTATAGATCAAATCCTAGATTTTCTTAAGTACTTAATCATGGAATCAGACCAGATTATTTCTATCTTTTTTGCTGGTATCCTCTCTTATTTCATTGTTTCTCTCTGAAATTTCTATATCTTGATCTTTGTTTGGATCACGTTTGATTGGCCTCAATATAAATGCTTATTTTTGCAATCTGATTGTTATTTAGAAAACAAAACAAATGTTTAAACTTGTTATTTAATAAACACAATAACTTAAAATAATATTGTTTTCTTATCATTGCAATATAACATAACACATAAATTAATATCTTTAATTACATATATATGCATTTTAGAACTTCTCTATATAACGAAATAATAAAGAGACATAGTAATACCTTTTCTTATTTCAGATACTGGTACATGCCTATTGTGTTTTACAATAGCGTACAAAGTCCTTTAATTAGTCAGTAATCTTCTATTTCTATGAAAACAATTATGATTATTACTTTTAATTCTAAAGAAACTATTCATTGCTCATTGATCGTTACATCAGCTCTTTCCCTTAGTAGTTATCTAGTTAAAGTATTTATATGTTCATCCATGGTCATTGTTTGGTATACATGATTATAAATTTAAAGTTGGTGTTAGAATTACATATATTTTTTTAATTGGGCCATGTATTTCTTAAGATAGTTGGAATGCCGTTTGCATTAACCATATTCTGTTTTAACCACTGTTATGTATCTCAATAACAACACACTAATATTCCACTTAATACGTATTATTTTTTAACTGGCCTATATCATATTGTCTTACAATAAATCTGGAACAGGGATTAGACTTTTATGATATAGCATTAATTGCATGTAGAAGAAAGAATATGTATATTCATATCCAATTACTGCTAAATAGGTAATGTCTTAATGCAGTACTGTTGAAAAGATTATATCATGTATATTCAATGTGATCATTTTGCTCAATATCAGTCTAATAAATTGAAATATTTTTCCAGTTAAATCATTTAATTCAGAATGTTGCAGTGGATTACATATAATAATAATATTTCATTTCTTTTGCCTAATTTATATATTAAACGTGTTTCTAATTGAAACGCGATATTTAAGGAGTTTTTTTTTTTTACTTTTAAAAATTGGAATTAATATTTCCGTTGATTGATTTAAATTGATGTAAGTTTTGTCAAAGCATCAGCCGGGGAGAGAACCCGGGACAACTGCTTGTAAGGCAGCTGTGCTGACCACTCGACCACCAATGCTTGACAAATTGATGTAAGTTTGTTATTATTTCTATATTTATTTGAATTGTTAAGAAGCGAAATCGTTTCAAAAAATTTGGGCTATCATTATCAAAAAATTTCTATCATTATTAATTATAACAAACAATCACTTGTAAGTGAATCTGGCCGTTTCAATTGCACTCGCACAAATAAAAGGAGATTAAAAAAAACTTCCAGAAATGAATTTTGTGATGACTATACCTGTGAATCACAAATATTTCCCACTATAGAATAAGCTGGCCCATTTTTTTACTTTGTTATTTTATGATGAGGTCTTTTAGCTTCCTCAGCAGAAAACTTTTCTTCTGGAAATACTTCAATATCAGATCTAATTGTAGCTCTCCAGTGTATTCTATTCTCTGCCATATTTACCCAATGGAAACAATAAATGCTGCACTTCTTTATAATGTCTTTGAGATAATCATTACAATGTAGATGGGATTACCTTTCTCATGAAAACCTTACACAAATTCACCATAATATACCCTTTTAGGAAGACACATTGTTCATTCACTATATATATATCCAATCCAACAAAAACATGATTTACAATAGTGGATTTAATAGTATCATATCCAACAAGTTGAATATGTAATTAAATTAGTTGACAAAGTTATTCTATCTTTTAACTTGGACTCTATGTTGCAACTCATCATCTTAGTCTACTTTTCTATCTATAAAACTACCAAGGTATTTAAACTAGTTTACATTCTTAAGTTAGCAACCATCCAAGATAAAAGTTCCTGAGCATTCTTCTTTGTTACTGGCTGATATAAATCAAGAGTGACTTTCTCTCATTCCAAATTGTGAAATGAATAATTTAATATCTTTCTAAAGAGTTATTTAATTAATTTGTAAATATAGGAGATTTGAGCTCAGACTTTCAAGCAACCTTCAACTATTCACACTATCTCATACAACTGATACACAGGACAACACACCTGTAGAAAAGATAAATAATCACCAATACAGGTATTTTGTGCTGAATCGGCATTCATCAGTTGGTCCAGATTATCATCTCCCACACCCATATATATATATAATCAGTGCTCAGTTTATATTAAGATAGCAAATCTTTATACTTTAATGGACAGGCTTCAATCTACTCCAACTCTTCAGCCATCCATACCATTGAAAATATGATAATAGAATGCCCAAATTCCATACTGATGCCAATATTGTTATGCCCATGTTGGCCTTAAGTCACTCTGACCTTTCATGTATAGGACAGTATCCATTTTAATATATAGAAGAGGGGTGGGCAGAATGCAGGCTTATGTAAGATTTGACTTGAGGTCAACATGGGCATAACAACAATATTGACATTAGCGTGGTAGCAGATTTTCAATGGTATGGATGACTGAAGAGTTGGAGTAGATTGAAGCCTGTGCATTAAAATATAAAGATTTGCTATCTTAATATAAACTGAGAACTGATTATATATGTGTGTGTGGGAGATGAAAATCTGAACCAACTGATGAGTGCTGGTTCAGCATGAAATACGTACATTGGTGATTATTTATCTTTTCTACGTGTGTGTGGTCATGTGTATCAGTAGTATGAGATAGTGTGGATAGTTGAAGGTTGCTTGAAAATCTGAGTTCAAATCCCCTATATTTACAATTAAGTTCCAGGTATAAGAATGTCTGTATTTCAAATCTTAATTAATTTGTCTAAAAATATTTAGAGGAAATTTTTTTTTTTTTTTTTAAATTTGTGAATTGCATGAATTTGCTGTTAAAATTATATCTTTACATGTGATCATGTTGACATAGACTCTTTATGATATAAAAGGCCTTCTTCCTACTAATAAAAATGTTAATTTATTGAAGGTATTGTATGATTGTTATTGTTTTATTTATTTTTTTTGCTATTTAAAATATAGTTTTGTTCTCTTCGTTTCTAATTTGTCTAGAATTATTTCTTAAGGTATCGATTGAATGTAAATGATTTTTATATAATAAACAAAAAACTACTTTCTGTTTTACATTCATTTAATTCTATTCAGATCATCTCCGAAAATCATAAATTCAAATTTAGTTTTTGTGGATCTTGGAAAATGCTTCTAGGTCATAAGGTGGCCTATTAAATTTTTCTTTCAGGTGTCTGACCCATAGTTAAACTAAGTCATCATCCAGTATTAGTCTGTAAATGAGTATTTAAATATTATTAGTTAGTAATAAAAGACTTAGAATAATCTGCATTGGTAGGATTAATGTCACTGCATTAACTATTAAAAACCAAAATACTATAAACTGATATCTCTTTGATATCCATTGTTGAGAAGTATGTGGTCTCATGCTCCTATAAACTTTAAGCTCATTATTTACCTTTTTTGCATGCTCAAGGCAAGCTGCTGGTCATAAAATTAACTTTGAAGAGGCATGTAGTGTTTTTTTTAAAGTTGTTTCTTATATAAAATAATAATAATAAAGCTCTTAATTTCACAGTTTAGATGATTTGTGGGGAAAGTGTTTATTATAAATATAGCTCAAATATTCTTATTTATTAGACAAACTTGACATGATTATGGAATACAATGAAGTCAATTGTTTCACAAGTTTTAATTCACTATAAAATTTAAATGTGAATAATAGTGTTGTAAAGGGTCTAATGATGTAAATAAAGCAATGATTAGTAATATGGTTCTCAGGAGCTTGTGAAGCATTTTTAAACTCTTGTTATTATCTACCAATATTTGAAAGTCATATTATAAATGGCCTGTCACATGTACTTATCTATTTTTTTTTATTACATTGATCAGTTGTTGTTGCTCACCCCCCCCCTTCCAGTATATTGGTGCAATTATGCAGAAGTCTTTGAATATGAAATTGACGTAATTTTAAATCACAACTGAATGTTGCTAAAATATCAAAATATGATCTCAAAATACACTTTGGATTTTGACTTATTGTTTCATAACTCTTTTTTTAAAGATGATATACCAGAAATTTTATTATATGTCAGGTTCTAATAAGTTAACTGGAGATAATAGCAATTCTTTCCAAACAATAGTGCCACCCAGTACAAAAATCCAAGATCTAGATGCAGTGCTCTCAGGTCCAAAGTTTCTTACTGATGAAGGCCACAAGCTAGAAACTAGCCTCAGGGATATTTGATAAGTAGACCTTAGATAGGGATTTTGATACTGGCATCCATTAATTACTATGGCTTCACTAGGTGATGCTATAATTAAGAGAGAATTCTATTGTTTAGATTGGGTAAGCATAAGAAATAATGGTCATATGATATTTTAGTGTGTTAATTTAACTAGAGATACTTAGTAGCAAATCCCACAATAATGTTCTTATTTAAATATATGTAAAAATCAGTAACTAAATGTGATATTTCAAATATGAAAGTTTAGGAACAAGAATTTGAATTAATAAAATTGACTTAAATATGAATTGGATATATTTAAGTTTACAAATTTCCCATAATGTCTCTTATCATAAATCTGCTGATAACCTTAAAGTGAATTTTTACCCTGTTATCTCTCTTAAGGACAGTATTAAGACAAGATCCATCCCTACTATTAGGCTTTCATTATTCATCAACTATGCATTCTGGTCTACTCATTGTAAAATGGTTTTCAATCCCGGTGCAATTCAAGAGGAAAAATTCTTTCTGAATAAATTTATAAAATTTAAAAACTGTGACATGCTCCTAGCTCCTAAAGTATTATTTGAGGAAACATGGACTCTGTTTGCATTGAAGGAATGATTGCTGGTAAAATGCTTTGTTTTTTCTGTCTAAGATATTGCTGAAAGTGGTTTTGTTAATAATCAGAAGTTCAGATCCTTATGTTATCAAAATGAATAATATTTAACAGAACATATCAGATTTAGCATAAATACCTAAGCCTTCATAGTTGTAGTGATTTTTCCAATGGTGATCTGACCAAACTCTAGATTGACTAAGTGACTCTTGGTAGTGTGAGACAATTTGTCTAGGTGAGTTGGGTGAACTTAATTGGCCTACTTGTGTGTTAACAATAGACCAGGTATTCAGGTTTACCTCTTGCCCAGAATAATACTATCTTATATTTATTTATAATCATGTAATTCTTCTTTATGTTTGTAATTCTAGCTTTCCTTTTCAATTTACCATGTATACATAATTGTCACTGTAAACATTGTACTTGTTTAATAAATATTTGGAAAAAAAAAAATTCTAACCCCTGAGTTAGAGCATCCACTAACTGTATACAGTTTGACTAGAATTTAGATCCAGGTAAATTCAAATAGGCTTGATTTTTTTTCTTTTAACTGGCTGATTTGGATAATTATCCTATCTATGGCTGATATGGTTATTTAGCTATTGTTAGTCATAGGGAAACAATAAATCAAAAATCCTTATCAGTGAGAAATAATGGATATATTTACTCTTTCACTATTTCTTAGTCAAGGCATTTTCTACAGTGTGCTATTTATATAATTTTTATATAACCACTAAACATCACATGTTTACCATTCCTTATGTTTATAGTTAGCTAATAAGTAAAAATGTGGCTACTGGAGGATTGCATTACATCCTAAGATCTACATGCAGTGCTCTCAGATCAAAGACTCCTCACTGATGAAGGCCACAAGCCACAAACTAGTCTGAGGATATTGAATGAGTAGGCACTAGCTAGGGATTTTATGCACAAGCCTTCTGGCATCCATTGATTACTCTGGCTTGCACTGAGTGGTGCTACTATGTGGAGAGTTTAGCCTAATGTGTATTTTTTATATATCTAGTTGAATGCATTTTGTTTATTAAATAGTGATAAAAAAAATTCAGTATAAAGACTTCAAATATATTATTTTCTTCAAACTTTTAATTACTAATTGTTGCCAAAAGCTTCAAGCAAAGTGGGCACTAAATTCAAAATTAACAAATTTATAAAAAAAATTCTAAATGATAATTTTTTTAAATCAGTAAACATTACATGATCACCATTTTTTGTGCTTACACAAGTTATTTACACAGAGGTTAAACTCTCCATACAGTCGCTCCACTCAGTGCAAGCCAGAGTAATCAATGGATTCAAGCAAATTAAAAGTAAATCTCACAGAAGAATTGTGTTATAATAACAATAACCAAATAGCTTTATTGTTTAGAGGTTCATAAAAAATTTGAGTGCTGGCAGTAACAGAACTATGCTTGCTTCATTTTATTGCATGAAACCATGCAATACATTAAGCAATGTTTACAATCTTCAATGAAAATCTTTGCTGTAATTTAAAGTCTCTAGCTTTTTTTATTACTTTAATCTAACTCTTATTTATTACATACTTTCTGACAATTATTATTATTATGGGATATCAAGTTGAGTCTGATCTCTGAATAATAATTATTTATTTACGTAGCATATGGATTTTTTTAATTTAACTATTAACCAAAATACCATAAAGGAATTTATAGAAACTCCAACTAAGAAAAAGATTAAACAGTGGATTCATCATTCAATTCAGCCATTGTACCCATAGATATGGCACTCTTTAACTATGTATTTCATAATTTGTGTTTGGCCATATTTACATAGATCACTGGTAAATTCCATTCATGAAGCAGATTAACATAATAACCATAAGATTACCCTGAATCTGTTGATGAGGCTTCAGTTACATCTAGGAAGATCAAACCCAGCTGGCTTTACTGTTAGATATGGAAGAAAAAATGGTTGAAACTTAATAAGAATTCCATTTGTTATAAAAAAAACTCTTTGATTGTTAATTTTTGGATGAACATTCAAAAGGAAATCTTGTTTTGAGATGAGTCTTAGCCAGTAAAACTATATTTTGAGTTCTTGGCAAGTTCATCTGCTTAACAATTTTTTATGCATTTTCTTTGAAACAACTTCTAAAATCTGGCAGCGTAACATGTGAAAGAACAGGAAGCTATTGAAAAGAAATAGATTTAAGTATACCAGTATTATTTGTCATAGTAATATTTGAGTATCATGTAATTTATTGTGGGAACTTTGTTCTATGCAGAACAATATTCACAAGTAGAATATGCTAATACTATAGAACAGTGGTCCATGACATAATTTTAATGGTCCACAAAAAAAAATTAAGATATTTAAATTCGCTAAGCTCATTTAATAAAATTTTTAAATAGAAAATAAATTTTATTAAAGCTATATTATTATATGTAAAATAGAACGAACATTATATTGCTAATTGATTTGTTATAAAATACTACTGTGTCTTGCATACCTCAAAGGTGTTTAATTAATCCCAACTCGGTCCTTGGCATAGAAAAAGTAACAAAATAAGAATACTGAATTCTGTATAATTGACTAGGCATCAGTTTTGACTATGGCAACTGTGTCTTGCAAAACATCTGCATTAAACATGTTTAATTAGCTAGTGGCATAGAAAAAGTAATAAAATAAGAATACCGAATTCGGTACAATTGACTAGGCATCAATTTTGATTACAGCACACCTTTAAATATTGGGTGAACTAAAACTCAAAAATCTTATTAAGAATTTTGGGGAAAAACACATCTATAAAAATTACTATTCATTATTAATCTTAAATAATTATTATAGATACGAATTTAAAAATTATACATATAAAACATAACAAATACGTATTTATACATTCATTTATTTTTGTGAAATAAAATGAACATTATATTAATAAAAAATAAAAATAATTCTTTAACAAATTATAAAACATATCAATAAACATATATGTATATCATACTCAATACTCGTATTAATTCATAACTTTAAAAATTATGTTAGTGGTCTGCAATATTTAAAAGATTGCCGACCGCTGGTCCACAATATCTAAAAGGTTGCCAACCTCTGCTATAGAAATTATCTTTAAAGAATTTACACCTCAATCCCAACTAGTGCTACGAAAATTGTCCTAGAAATTTAATTTTAGTGAGTAAAATAATTTAGGCTACAATTCAAGATTATTCCTAAATAGCATAGAGCAGGATCTTTCAGGCTATTATTTTAAAAGATTATAATCAGATTCCCTCTTGCTAAAATAATAAATTGAGATTACTATCTTAATTGATTCAGGAATAAAACCCAAGTCCTTAAACAAAGATTTCCAATCTTTTTGAAAGACTTTACTATTTTAGGAAAGGATCTCTTTGAAAAATCAAAACAATACATAAATGAATTGACTGCATTTTGTTTTGGGGAAATCATTGATAAATGTATTAAATAAAGTGAGAGAACTAAACCCTGAGGAGGACAATATTGTGCATATGAGTAGATTTAGATGTATCATTTGAATTTTTCTATCGGATAACAATTTATCAAGTAAATTAATGATTTCCAGCATTTAAGAATTTTAGAAATTTTTACATTATTTTTTAAAATAGAGTTATAAGTTGCCTTTTTTAATATAAGTTGTAAAAATAAAACATATTTATAATTGCCTCTTTCTAACCTAAAGCTAATCTGCCCTATAGATAGATGACTCTCAACTACTGACAAAATTCTTGTTAATATTTTTTCAAAATTCTTTATATGGAACACTTTAGGTTATTCCAGCAATATTTGATTTTAATACTTCTAGTTTTGCTTTTATGATAAATTTATGGAATTTTTTCTTTATGAATAATGTTGATGATTAGTTTTGCTAAACATGCTTTGACTCTAGGTCTGAAACTTTTTAGAAGCTGTAGAAATATGCTATCTGCTCCTGGGATTTTTTCTGGATTAAGACAAGGGAAAATTCAAGTTCATCAGTATCTACAAATATCTATCAGACTGATATTAATGTAACATTGAGAAAGAGCAGTTTTCAATTCAGCTCTAATGTTGCTTTTTATCATTCTATCAATCTTGAGTTTAAAAGTCTGATATATAAGATATTGGCAATCTCATTATTAGTTAAGAGTAGTAGTTCTTTTAGAAGTACTTTTACAGCCACTAAGCATTTGTAAAAATAATCAGAACATGATTAGATCTTGTAAAATTTTACTTCACCACAGTCTTCCTTCATCCTTATTTTCTGGCCTCATCAATAATTTTATAAGTTTGTAAAGATCATTTCTGATTTTGTTCTAATCTGAAATAAATGGCCTTTGTTACTTATGAAAGGTAGATTCTCTTGAAATTCTTATTAAGAATTTACTAAACCTATCATAACAAAATGGAATTGGAAAGATTATATTAGTATTCTTATTGAGATATCTTGTAAATTGTCTCCAGTCAGCTTTTCTTAAATTCTATTTCAAAACAGGATATCTTTCAACTATAGACATGGGGCAATTAATCCAATATCAATAATCAGATAATGATAACTCATTTTTGGTGAATTAAAGCATATATCAGAAGTTGTTCTCTGTCTACCAGAAAGGAATTTACCTTCGTATTTGGCATCATAAATGTATAACAATTTTAAGTCCATACATTGCTAAAAAGTTGATGATGGATTCTCATTTACATATTCCCAAAGATTACTATGAGAATTGAAATCTTCTATAAATGCAAAAGATATAGGAATACCTGGAAAAGAAAGATAGGGACAGTTTGTATTAGTAGACATCAATATTGCGTACATAAAAATTATGTATCTGAATTGTGATTATAATATCATTTGAACTATCTATCTACAACTGGAAGTTGTTTGCTTTACAAGATGGTTTAAAACAAAAGCAGCAAAAATGTGCTTTCAATGTATTATATAAGTAATCAATATAAATCCAGTAATTTTAAAAGATAGCCATTATTTGAAGAATGTTGGGTCTGCTCCATTTTTGATTTTAATATACACTAACTTCAATTTTAAATTGAAGTAATTTTGTGTTTTCTAGGTGAAGATTGCTCTACAGAGAGTAAACATGGCTGCTTAAAGGTGCATTCATTATTGTGATGATGAAGTTTATCCATCTTATAATCTTCTTTTACCATTAACATTTCATAACAGTGTATCCTTTTCAATAAATTGAACCGTTTCATAATATAAACAAAATAAAATTTTAATTTTGTGGTTTGCTATTCCAAAGTATATAATTATACTTTATCCCATTACACAATGACAAGCCCTTATTTTTAAATATTTTTTAATTTCAAATATGATTTTTTGCTCTACAATACAGGCTTTTTCATACCTGCACTTATATATGTAATATATAGGGGTTTGAACTCAGACTTTCATACGATTCTCAACCATCCATGTTATCTCATACCGCTGATACACTTGATCCCACCCATGTTTAAAAGATAAATAATCACCCATATTTCATTGTTTAATTACTTTATGGCCAATTTCTATGGAATTAATTTCAAAACATCGTCACTTATTAAAATGCCATTATTAGGTCCAAATAAATAAGTTTTTTGATTTTAATAAGAATAAATCAAAAACCTCTTGATACAATGGAAGCATATCTAGCTTCCACAGTTCTAGTACAAGCCAAGTGAATTGAAACAATTTTCAATCGGCTTAGAATTTTATTTTTCATATAGCCAATCCATAGAAGATAAAACAAAAATGAAATGCGACATAAATCCTCAGCATTTAACAACTGACAAGCCTGGATGATTACTACCCCGTCCACCCCCACACACACTTGTTTTCTGTGGGGATGTTCGGGAGATCATAGACCAATAATGGATTATTTAAAAACGATTTCTCTTAATCTATTAAGAAGAAATATTTCTCTTTCAATTTAATTAAATTCAAATAAATTAGCAACATTAAGTTTGAGTTGGTTTTACTTTTATTAAGAAATCATTACTATATAGTTCAAACTCTTATCTACACATCTATGAAATAGTCTTCTTTTATATTTATTTTAATAAAAATTAGAATTGTCTTGCATTGGTGGTCGAGAGGTCAGCGCGACTGCCTTGCACTTGCAGGCAGTTGCTCGGGTTGCGGGTTCGCGTCCCGGCCGATGCTATGACAATTTAAAAAAAAAAAATTAGAATTATTTAGTTAAAAATTTTGGATGAATGGATATAAAAGAGTATTCATTTAATTACAAAATCTTATGGTGCAAAAGTATTGCTTCTATCTGATTTGCTTTAATGAGAAGTTTGAATTCAAACCAGGTAAACATAAATTTTTTTTAGATTCTAATCAGGTTGAAGTTGTTTTTTGTTTTTCAGATATAAAACTTATAGTGTTTTTTTTTTTTAATATGTCAAAGCGTGGGGCGGGAAGCGAACCACGGGACAACTGCTTGTAAGGCAGCTGTGCTAACCACTCGGCCATCAACGCTTGACTAAAACTTATAGTTAAACCATTAAATTGCTATATTTTACTTTACAAGTATCAAACTTACTCCATCCATAATTTTGGCACGATCCACTCTAAATAAATACATTAATGAGTAGTGATAATCATTTATTAAACTAAAGATCACCATGGATACAAACTTTTAAACTTTAGTTAAAGGTTAACATATCTGTTTTTTTAATTAAACACACACATAAAATAATTCGATTTCATATCTCTTTTCCCACATGTAATATCTATTATAGATGTACTGTACTTACTAATCTCCATTTTACCATACAATCTTCAAACACATGAATAAAAAGACATCATAAAAGATAAATGACTCCCAAGATGCATTTCATGCTGATGTTTAAAGTTTATATCTGGATTAGATATAATCTCTAGTTTAATAAATGATTAGTGATAATCATTAATGTATTAATCTGGAATAGATCATGTTAAAATTGGGAGTGGAATGTTTGACACTTGTAAGTTGAAATTGATAAATATATTTATCCTGAGCCAACTGATAAGTGCTGGTTCAGCACTTAAAGGTATTTTGGGTGTCATGTGTCTTTTGTAATGTTTTTATTCATTTATTTCAATAGTGTATGGTGAAATAGAGGTTATTAAGTATATATTACATATAGGAAAAGAGAAATGAAATTATTTTACTCCATGTTTGTATGTGTTTAATTAAAAAAGATATATTAATCTTTAGCTAAGGTTCAAAGTTTATATCTGGGCTAGGGATAATATCTAGTTTAATAAATTATTAGTAATAATCATTAATTTATTTACATAAAATGGTTTGCATCAAAGTTATGAGTTCAAAAATTCTGACACTAATAAATCAAACTGTAGTAATTTACTATTAATAAATACTGAACATAATGTGAATAATTGTGGCCTGAGTCAACTGATTGAGTGCTGGTTCAATACAAAATGCATTTTGGGGTCTTTTGTCTTTTATGGTACATTTATTCATGTTTTTTAAAAGTGTATGGTGGAGTGGAGGTTATTAAGTATATCTTTTAACCCATTAACATGTTCTTAGCTAGAGAGTAAAGCAAAATCAGGAAAATTTGCAAACTCTCCCTATTTAATAATTGGGTTATTTCTCTTGTGGTTTATTTATGGGAGGCTGTAAGACAAATCTTTCATTGTATTGTGAAAAAATATTCAAACATTTTTTGCAAACAAAGGTATTATAAATATAGGGAATTTGAACACAGACTTTCAAGCACCCTTCAACTATCCACACTATCTCATACCACTGATACACATGACCACACACATGTAGAAAAGATAAATAATAAAATGATGAACCAGCACTCATCAGTTGGTCCTGATCATCATCTCCCACACACACACATATATATAATCAGGTCTCAGTTTATATTAAGATAGCAAATCCTCATATTTTAATGGACATGCCTCAATCCACTTCAGCCTCCAACTCCTCAGCCATCCATTCAATTGAAAATATGATGATGGAAAGCCCAAATCCCATACTGATTCCAATATTATTGCCCTGCCCATGTTGACCTCAAGTCACTCTGATTCCTCATGTATAGAATCTTATCCATTTAAATACATAGAAGAGAGATGGTCAGGATGCAGGCTTAATGTGTAATATTTGAAATACAAACATTCTCCGTTATATATATAAAATCAGTTTTATCTATTGATTTTCATTTCCAGCCAAAATAAGAATGGCTACTTTTAGTCCCCCCCCCCCCAAAGAATGAAGCAAATATTGGGGTTAGAATAGCTGTAAGTCTAATTAAAGGTTGAAAATGCAGATAGTCAAACATACAATCTCATTATCGCAATTAGTTTAGGGAAATGACCAATGGCATGATAAATCAAGATGATTTGAACCTGAAAACAATACAATAAAAGAAAATGATAAAAATGACGGAAAGAATAATTATAAATACTGTATATTTTAGCACAGAATGGTAGATTCAAGAGCTATAAGTTTCCATATCAGATCTTAAACATTTCTTCTGCTGCTTGAATATCAAACAACCTCTTAAAAAGATGTTTAAATGTGACAGTGAATTAAATTAGTATATGTACATGTAAGTTTTCAGAAACCAAATTGTTTAGCAAAAATATCGAAATTGATGTTATAAACTAGGGGCAAACAACCTTTGGGGGAGAGAGGGACAGACTGCTATGCAAAAATGCCAAATGTACAAATAAATCATTTCAACTTTAGACTACTCTGCTAAAAAGCGGTCTTGGTCTGGATATTTAAGGAAAACAAAGAAATCAATATAATTTTATTTAAACAAGGTTACTTATTTAATTGTAGGAATAACAGTAAAACAATTACTTACCCCAAACACAACAAAAAAATTGGAAATTCCTTACTATAAACAAAATACAATTAGAAATGGCAAATTAATTAATGTAACACTTGTTTCTGCTTATTGTTTGCTAACTTCTCCAGATCAGAGAAATGTTTGTTTATACCAGAAGCAAAACAGTCAGATGGCCATCATGTTCTTAAACAACTTTTAGAATATTTCATTTTTGAAAAAAGTTGTTCACAAGCATAGGTAACTTGCAAATAATGATACCATCATTTTTGCATTATTCAAACTGTTTTTTTTATATTTTCCACTTGGTAATACATATTTCTTGTAGAAGTTACCAGTGGACTTGAAGTGAAATTTTGATTTCAAAAATTCATTGCATTGTAAGTTGATTATTGATATTTTTCTGCCACTTGTTCCACATCAACTTCATAAGGAGAACCAAATAATATAAATTGATTTCTATAGTGTTGCAAGTCCATAAAACGGGAAGAAAACTCATTTCTCAAATCTTGAATAGAGCTCACAAAAATGTCATATCTTTCTTGTGATTTTGGAGATTTGGAAAATGAGAATAGTTGCTTGTCTGAAGTTGTGATTCCAGAGTTAAAGTTTTCTTTCAAAATCAGTAATTTGACCATATATTTCAAATATTAGCTTGTTTCTTCTTTGAAACTCAAGATTCAAATTGCTTATGTGAGTCAATATGTCTACCATAAATGCTAACTTGATAATCCACTGTGGATCCTGAAAGCAAAAAATATCTTGGTCTTTGCTCTTTAAAAACATAGCAATCTCTTCTCTCAATGCATATATTCCTTCCAGCATTTTTCCTCTGCTAAGCCATTGAATGTTTGAAAAATATTTAAGATCACCATACTCTGCTTCAATTTATTTTAGAAATTCTTGAAACTGATGGGGGGGGGGTAGTTCTCATGAAAATATAAAATTCACTATTTTTATGACCACTGCCATGATATCTTTAAAACTCAATGACTTTGCACATGATGCATCCTGATGAATAATGTTGTGATGTTAGATTAGTTTGTGATCAATACCAGTGTGTTTTTAAAGCAATGAAAAAAACCCCTTTTCTCTCCAATCATCACTGGTGTTCCATGTATGGTTGTTCCAATATACTTTGATAAACCAAGATTTATTTCAGAAATAGATTTTATAATGCCTCCCAAAATATTTTCTTCAGTCCTAGTGTCCTTCATAGAAATCAATTGTACACTTCCACAATATCAAATGATGGTGTTACAACCTTCACAAATATTGTACTTGGCAAGTATTTGTCAAATATGTGGTTTCATCAATAGCAATGGAATAATACTCCAGATTTGTTAAAATTCCCATTAAGCCATTTCTGACATTTCCTACCAGTTCTTCAATTCATCTTGTTACAGTTCTTGCTGATATGCATTCTTTAAAGAATTCTCCAACAGTAAAAGGTTTCAACTTTTCTGCAATTAGTTTCAACACCTCATAGCTAGCAAGAATGTTTTGATCATTTTTTTCATTTTTTTTTTTTTGTGAAAAAATGACTTTTTTGTTAAATTATTTTTCAGCTGTGCAACTTTGTCTTCTCATGTTTTCATAGTGGCATTTAATATTTGAAACTTTTTTCATGGCAGTGGTATCTATTTAAGTCAAACAAATACATTTCCCAAAGTGCTCAATGAAAAAATAGCTGTGTCCAACTTTCGTTAAAATTTTAACATTCAAGATCTACCTTTCTTTTCTTAGTATCCATGGTTTCATTTTTGCTCAGAAAAAAAGAACTTCTGGAAAGGAAAGAGAAAAAAGAAGAAATCAGTATGAAGAAATAAGAAACAATGAAAACAAATGTATCTGCAGATACAATAATATGATGAGATTTATTAATTGTGAATGAGTTTTTATTAAGCGTTTGCTGATACACTGATATACAACCATTGGCTACTAGTTATCAGATCTCTAGATAATTGGTGTCCAATTGTTAGGCTGGAGGTCCAGAAAAAAATTTGAGCTGGATGTGTCATAGGCTTGGGGTTGCCAATTTCTCTTATAAACATTACTTTCTAAAATTTAAGTTGAAATAGAGAAACATACAAATGTATACATCAAATTATTCAAGATGGACATTTTATTACAAGACAAAATATACCTGGCCAATACAAAGGCCATATTTTTTTTAATTGGTTGCTTTAATAATTTTTTTTTAAAGATCTAATGTAAATTAAATAAAAGATTTTAATATTATAGATATAAATATGAGAAATGTAGCCAGTTTAAAAGGCCAGCGTGTTAATGGCAGAATTAGTGTGAACTACGCGATATCAAATTACATGACTCCAATTATATGCTAACCAAAACTAAATGTAAATAGGCTGCTGTAGCATCTATGTTTTTTCCTCGCTGAATATTACATTTCAAACGAATTTATTTACTGTAATCACATTTTTTTTGTGATTTAAATATTATACCTATTCAGTTCTATACCGTAGTTAAAATCACATGTACTGATTTTTTTCTGAGCATTTTTTATTAATGGTGGAAATCCTTCCTTCACATAAAATATTCTTCATAATAAAAATTACGGATTATTAAATATAAAGGGTGAAATTGCTTCCTTTGCATCAAATGTTTGGAATATAAATTATGGTTTAGTTAGATACAGTTATTTATTAAGTTTTTTTCAATGCTGTCAAATTCATTGCTTTTGTAATTTGTTAAAGCAACCAATTAAACAGAATTGTGGATAAAAAATCATTCAGTCATCAAGCATTGGTGGTCAAGAAGTCAGCAACAGCTGTTTTACAAGCAGTTGTCCCGGGTTAGCAGGTTCGCTTCCCGGCTGATGCTATGACACATGAGAAAAAAAAAACAATCATTCAGTCAACAGTGAAACAGGAATTTTATATGAGATGTTAATATAATTTCAATTTATTTATTTTTTACAAATTTTTCATAATCATATGGAGTTAATCAAGTTTGTAAATAAAAGTTAAAAATTTACAATAAATAAATAGAAGAAAAAATAATATATTTTTAATAATTTCTTCATATTAAAATAGGTGGTTTATTATTAAACAATCAACAAGAAATCAAGCCAAAAATTGTTTATTTTACATTACTATTCCATAACTAACTTCCTCTAAGTCAAATCCATACAATGCATCTTAACTTTGGAATATATACTCATATTTTAATAGTAAAAGCATTTATAATAGATTCATTATATTTTAAACTTAATCCTAGTTATCATTAGTTTGCTTTTAAGCGATTCCTACTTACTCTAATTCTACTTTTCCTAAGGGTAATTAAGGTGTTGGATTTTTGGTCTTTTCTACATTTAACATCTAAATCTAATTACAATCTGTCTGTCATCCATTTTTCTTTTTTCATTTCATAACCTTTCATCATATCTATGAATTTTGTAACAAAAAAAAAGATTAACATAATCATCCACGAAATAGTGGTTTACTTGTTAAATCATTACTAATGATTATTATAAATGTTATTATTTAAAATGCTTATATACCTCTCATCTTATATACTTTCTTTGATAAACTTTTTTTAAAAGGATCTATATCCTTTTTCTTATCTTCATTGCTTCTTTATTAGGTTTGGTGTAATTACACTAAAAATTAAAGTCCATAGATTATGCCCAGCTCTTCAACTACTAAAACTTCTTACGAATATCTCAATGAACTTTGTTTGTTTTATGGTTTTTTAATTCTATGACTCTTAATACATACAGTGAGAGCATTATAATTAGTCATCACCATGTCAACAAGTTTATATTCAACTGTATGGAGAAAAGGAATCAAATCTTCATATTCTATGTTGAAAATGTTGTCAATAGCAGAACACTATTCATATGATCACTAGGACTCTGTATTGATTTTGCTACTTCATCAATTAAATGTATGGTTGATAATTATAACAACGTTAATATTTTTAAGTGAGCAACTTGTTTATATATATATAATTTCATGGTAAAAAAGTAGATGTATATAAAACTATTTTTGATTTAATTTTTACTTTATATAAAAAATCTGCATATAACTAAATTGTGGTGATGGATATTTACATTTAAAAAGTATGACAGTGGTTTTACATTTTCACATTCCATATATTTTTTATTTTGCAAGAAAATCAAGTCATATATCACATGACCTAGCTTTATAAGCTTGTATTACAAATGTTATATAATGAGAGTGCCAATAGCTCTTAATAAGTTTTTCAGAATATTCCTATCCTCAGACTAGTTTCTATCTCTGGCTGTCATGAGTGAGGCACTAGGATATTCCAGCATTAGATTTAAAATACCAGATGAAGCCCAGCACTTTATTTAATGTTTAACTACTAAGTAGAAAATCTGAAATGTTCAGACATTCATATGTCTTTAAATCCAGCTAAATAACTTAAATAGCCATATGGGACTAAACCAAGTTCAGATACACTATATATTAATAGCTTTAGCAATATATTCTTTATTTTATACATGGTAGGTAGAGCAGTAAAATGAACCTTAAATGCTTACCGCAGGATAAAAGTTTAAACACTCTCTTACAGAAACAATAAAGGAAATAGTGGTACTCACAAGACTTGGTAACTACTAGGTAAGAATAGCTAGATACTCATATACCAATCAATATTGAATAGTTGGCTGGGTTGCTGTGGATCACTTTGAAAGGAAACCTCTTAAGCCTATTAACATTCACGTGCCCCAAATTTAAATTCAGAGACTGTGAGCATGGCAGATGTATATACTATTTTTGCACATGCATATAGATAAAAGATAAATAGTTGTAATAATAGATATATAGATAGACAAGTGTAAATATGTAGAAGATAGACAGATGCAAATACATATATAAATAAAAAGATAAATATATACATAAACAGAAAAATAGAAAATGATTAAACAGGCAACTGAAATTTGTATTTTTAGCAACTTTCTTAGTGTTATGTTCAATTTATGTATAATTTTGCCATTTCCTTAACAGCATCGAAATTATTTACTTCCTAATGAAGAAAATTTATTTTAAAACTGGTCATTAATAATTGTTCTCCTCCAGTAAATAAACTATTTATGACTATTAAAATTGTTTTGTTAAAAGTAATATCATTTAAATAAATAACCATTAAGTTAAAGAGTTGAAACAAAACAAAATTACACATGCTTAATCTCTATAAACAGTGATAAAGATAAATGAGGCAACTTGAGGCTGTATTTATATTTCTTGTCAATCTTTTAAAATTAGCTTGCCCTAAGGCACTTGTCACACACATATATTATAAAAAGATATAGTGGCGAGTAAGCCTATAGTATCTATGACTGGAGTTTAAATTTATTTTGAATAAACAACAGATCTAGGACTTTTTTAAACAGCTGGTTCTATAGTTAACTCAGAATAAAAATCCAATATTTATAAATAGGTGCCTATGCTTTGGATTTAAATCTAATCTGAGTAAACAATGGTTTTAGGTTTTACTTTGTAGTAGTTTATCCATCGTTAACCTAGAATAACTTTCAAGATTGACAGGACTATACTTAGAGAAAATTGCTCACTCCCTCACTACTTGATAATTTGTTGAGTGCTGCCTCTCTTTCATTACTCCTTTCAGGAGTTGCTGAGAGTACTTTGTTCTGCATTAAGCTACTTCATGCTACAATATTATATCTATATACTTATCTATATATAAGACATTATCTGGATTCATCGGTATATAATTTATAGTACTAACATACCGATGTTTCAGCTAGATCACATTGTCCATTAACTGAGTAATGAATATTTATTAGGGGGAAATGGTTGTAGAAGATCTGTAAGCATTGATGTATAACAAGATTGAAAGTTTCACCTATAGAAAACGAGAATAAAAAATGTTTAAAAATGTAAAGGCTAAGAATTCAGATTAATGGGTTAAAAAAAATTTTTCAAATAAAAGATAGTTTAAAACAGCGATAAATCCTCCATTCAGTAGTGTCACCAAGTTCAAGCCATAGTAATCAATGGATGCAAGAAGGTTTGTGCATAAAATTCCTATCTAATGCCTGCTCATCTAGTTTCTAGCTTATGACTTTCATCAATGGGGAACCTTGGATATGTGAGCACTGCACTTAATAGAAGTCACATACTAGAAACTAATTATTTTACTGTGCAGTATAATAATTATGAAGAATTGATGAAGTGAATAATTTTTTACTAGAAACTAATCTGAGAATATTGTATGAGTAGGCACTAGAGGGGAATTTTATGCTCAAACTTTCTGGAATCTATTGATTACTATGGCTTACACTGGGTAGCACTACTGGATGGAGAGTTTGTCACTATTTTAACAGTTTGTGTAAGCATAGTAAATGATTATCATGTGATGTAGAAGATAGCTTGTGTGTCATTACATTTGTTGATTCAATGTGGCTTCGTAAAGATCTCAATGGCTTTTCTGACTTTACATTGTTGGAGAATTTCACATATGGACAGGATTCTAGTATTAGAAAAATCAATATTATGACTGTAGTATGGTGATGAAGATGAGTGCTTTTTAATTGCTTTATCATATTCATCTCTTCTAGTACTAATTGTTTGTACTTAAATAAAAAGCTCCACAAATTCCATATGAAATTTCACAAACTCAATTTTCTCCCTTTTTAAGAGAATATGCTCACATTTACTTAAATAGTATTTCCCAGAATGTCTTATCATCCATTTGGCTTTTCAAGCATCTCAGGGGCACATTTTCCATTGTGATAATAAATATCAGCTACTTCATAGCTAGTTGTTATTTTAATCTTTTACCAACAACTTTTTCAAATATTATACACTTTTCTAATGAATTGTATCTCAGGATGCAATAAATTCAGAATAATTTCAACCTGGTCATTTGTAGTTTAAGCAAGAGTTAGTGTCTGATATGGTCAAATAAACATGGGTTATACATTTTTTGCTACCCACAAGATTCTTAGATGCAACATGTCTCATTTTTTTTGACTATGTATTTTTTACATCTCTAAACAATCATAGGAGAGATACCATAGGCGGAATAATTCTGCCCTATGTTTTTAAAGATATGTTCCTACTTACAAAACTAATTTTCTAGCTTTTTTATTGCAATTTAGATATTGGTCTATAATGAATAATTTCATTACTTTATCCTTTGTTATCAAATGATCCAATTAACAAATATCATCAATTCTGTCTACATCCTCATTATCAAATCCGAACTTAGTAGATGATCTGAGATCATTCTTTTTCATATTTAATCCACACTCCTATCTTTTCATTCTGTTCTATAACTTTCATATTGAAAATCTTGAGGTTTTCTATATTTTCATCCATTAAACCTAGATCTTTATTTGCTTTTATGTTGGTTTTCCACATTACATATTCAGTATATAAATTGATATAGAATAACAATGTGTAAATCAATCTAATACTATTCTATTTCATATCATCTTTTAAATTGTAGCTTTTAGTTCCCATGAAGTCTTCTAGTACATTCATTTTTTTAAAGTCTATAATTATGTATTTGCCTATCTACCTATTTATCTATTTATCCATCTATCTATATTTTCATATATACATACATGAATGCAGCCATTTCACACCTATCTATTTACCTATAATATTCGTTCATTTATTTATCTTTTTATCTTACCCAGCTGTTCATAAATCTTTCTATATTTATCCATTTATTTATCTATGTGAGAATACATATGTATATTCTGTTCTATATTTGACTATTTAACCATTTACTTATAGAAGATAGATATTATTGTGTTTGTAAATGACTTGGAAGGAAATAATGCATGAGATAGGGAAATGTAAATAATTATATGCCATGAATATCATCATCTTCAACCATTATCAATCCACTGCAGGATGAAGGTCTCTCCAAGTTCAACCCATCTTTTCCTATCTTTAGCCTCTCTTCTCCACATCACCCCTGCACACTTTTTTATTTCATCCATCCATCTCACATGTGGTCTCTTTCTGGGTCTTTTACAATCTCTTGGAACCCAGTTCAAAATTTTAATTGTCCATCTATTATCATCTCACCATGAATATATATTTATGTATGTGTTTTATATTGAAATAGAACTACCAAAATGAGAGAAACTAGTTTTAATAAAAAAAATTAAAAACATTATTAGTGAAATATTTTAGAAAGGCCAAAAAAAATCAGAGTAGTCAAAGACTTTATGTAGTGATTAAAACAGATTTACAAGTATATTAATAATTATGTCTCTAGTCTTTCTATCTTTTCTGAAACCAGTTTGTATATCCAGAAATTTTATTTTAATATATGGCTCTTATATGTAGTTTTTTAATATGACCATTTTACATTTCCTTATTCCGTTGATTTCACATAGTCATTTACTAGGTCATTTACAATTATAAAAACATTTGGTTTAATTTTCATATGCAAGAATTTATTTATATTTGGTGTAACAGGCATATAAAGCATGTTATATATTGTAAACTTTAGCTTTATTGATAAAGCTAAATCTCCAGCTAGCTAATTGTTTAGTATTGGAAACAAAAAATTTTTTAAACATTAATTTCTATAGCAAGTCAAGTTATTAGGACTTGATGTTCAAATGTGAATGCCTTCTATACATTATTTTGTAAAAGTTTTCATAAGTTTTAATTATGTTAAAAGTTATTTTTAATATCTTACTGTACTGTTTTAAACTTATATGTAGTTGTAGATAACTTTCAATTGCCTTGTTTAGAGATATTCTTACCTTATTAAGAGGCAAAATTATTTTAATAAAGGCACTTGTGTGTAAAATTCAATGTTAGTCAAACTTTAAAGCTTAATTTGAATCTTTAATGCTCGTTATTAATATTTAAATTATTAAGTTATTTGCTAATAAAAGTATATTTTTCTTAATGATAGTTATAGTAAAGATTAAGTCAACTAAATGAGTTTTTTAGTTAGTTAATTACAGAACATAAAGAATTAATTTATTGGTAAATACTACTAATTTTAAAGAAAAGAAAGCATTATTAAATGTGTGTGTGTGCTTGGATAATAAATTCCAATTTTAACTTTTTGGCTGCAATATGAAAAGTTATTCTTAAATATTTATTTTAAAAAGTGAGTTTTAGTTAGTTAATTAAAGAAGATAAAGAATTAATTTATTGGTAAATGCTATTAATTTTAAATAACAGAAAGCATTAGTAAGTGTATATGTGTGCTTGGATAATAAATTTCAATTTTAACTTTTTTGCTGCAATATGAAAAGTTATTCTTAAATATTTATAAAGTCTTATTTAAAATCTATTCTGGGAATTTTACCATTAAATATTGTATAAGTGTTAAAAAAATAATGTAAATTAATGTTTTATCTAAAAATAATGTAATTTATTATACAATATTTTGTTTCATTTTCATTGTAATAATTTTTAAATTTACGAATAACTGTCTTAAAATGTAACATTTTAATTAAAAAGTTGACAATTATGTAAATGAATTGATTTTTAGCTATGGCTCCCAGGATACTTGCTAATCTTTAAACTTTAATGAATATAGGTCAAGGAAGGGATGGCTCTAAATTTCAATTTCATCCAACAATCAATGACATAATTAACAATATAAATAGAGCAAGACTTGCACATATATGCTTACCTACTTGTTACTTCTTACTTTCTACTCAACTTGGGTAATTTTACTGGGGAAATTTACTTGATTAATAATTAATTTTTGTTCACTTGATTTATAAGAATTTTTTATTTTGCTTAAAGTTAAACATGTGCTGCTAATTAATTTTTTTCAGGACTGAAGTTCTAAGCTAAAATTACTAAAAAAGAATTAAAATCTACATAACCAAGTAATATAATAGAAATTTTATCTAAATGTTTAACAATAATTGCCCAATTATTTCTATATAAAATGTACACTTTGAGGAAATTCTCCGTGATTCATCATTATTATCTAAGAACTTTTATCAATTCTTTTCTCATTAGTAGTAGATAATATTATCAGTTTAATATTTTGGATATTGGAATATTAAAACTGTTAAAGATTTTATGCTATGGTTGGTATTTTAAAGCAGTTCTTAATAGTCTAAAAATGTTTTTTCATAACCTTATGACATGATAAGAATAAGAAGTTTGTTAAAAGACTTTAAATGTTTGAATATTCTTCAGCACATTTTTTAAACATGCTTTTATTTTAATTCTAAATAAAAGAATCTGCTTATTGATAATAGAATTTTATAAATTTCTTACCTAAATTTTGAAATGACATTTTTATTTGCTTATCATTAGTATAACAGGATGATGAAAATTACTCACTCACAGAAACTTAATTTTACATCTATTTCAGACTAGTCAAGAAATATTTTTCCTTATTCAGTGAAATTGAGATTCTAAAAATTTATTATATGACTATACTTTTAAAAATAATATAAAATATTATTGGCATATTTATCTATTTCTACTACTCTAAAATTATCACTTGTAATAAACAACTGGAACAAGTTACATCCTATATAAATAAAATATAAATTCTCCTGGATTAAGAATTTTTATTAAAGTTTATCATATGCTCATCTGTTTCACTATAAATCTTCTCTATTATAGTTTGTCATTATTATTAATATGAAATCTCAACAATGGAATTAGTGTTATGTCCAAATAATAAATGCTTTTCATGTATTATCTTCAATATGTGTTTCAAAAATAAATAATGAATTCATATAAAATGTTATAAATGCATCATTATTATCTGCACTTTATTTTAAAATATTATTCACAAAACTTGAATGGCCATTAATGTATTTTGTGCTCACGTTCTCCAGGAAATCTGTTGTTACTAGAAATATTTGAATACTGTATCAATAATTTAAATTTGCTGTCTTAACATGTAGGAATTGTTAGCATTTTCAGAATGATAATTACAAACACTGTACAAATTGTAAATCATTCAAATTTATTTTTGGTAAATTGGATATAATTTTAAGTTTTAATATCATGCTATTGTAATTTACTATATATTTTATTTTATGCATTTTGTCTATAACTTTATGAATTATTTGTAAACTATATTATTCAGGAGTTTACAGAATATTTACCTGTTAAAATCCTGTATTCTTAAAGTGTAATTTATTTCTTATCATGGGTTATTTGAATATATAAATGGTATATATTCTTATTGCTAATTTTAGGCCACACTTTTATTAAGCCAGATTTGGCTAATAATTTTTACCTTGTTGATTTTACATATCAGTTAATTAATGTAGCATTTAAGAGATAGTGCCATTAGTCTCTCTCATTTCTAAATGTACCTGCTTATCTTGCCATTATTTTGTCTTCAAAAAATTAGTTTTGTCTCTTTTGCATATATTTATTTTGCTAGCACATTTTATAAAGAGATTGTGGCTGTCTCTCTTATTATATATTGTTTTATATTTTTGTGTCTCATATTTAAGCTTAAAATGTTTAATTTAAGGCCACTAATATTGTTATTATATATTTGATGGTTCATTCTCATTTTTTTCTTATTCAGAGACTAAGTCCAAGCATATTTATTGCACTCAAATCTAAGTGCTATCCTTTGAATTCATGCCAACATTTATTTTCTATTGCATTATTTATAATTAAATTGCAGGTGGATTGTACCATGTATTTTGTATTAAACCATGCATGGTATACCACCATGACTTTATTTTATGGCAATTGATATTGTAGTTAGTTCTGAGGACTGTCATTCTTCACTTCTGTTGCACTCTTTAGTATTCTGGGTATACGTTGTAGATTGTTTTTGATGTGGTCTGTTTGTTGTGCTTTGTCAGTATTCATTCAATAGTA
Source organism: Epiperipatus broadwayi (assembly GCA_028023455.1). Taxonomy (NCBI): domain Eukaryota; kingdom Metazoa; phylum Onychophora; class Udeonychophora; order Euonychophora; family Peripatidae; genus Epiperipatus; species Epiperipatus broadwayi. The sequence goes on along the minus strand of JAQFVV010000005.1, from coordinate 111,177 downwards.
GTCTGTCCAATAGACAGGTCCAGAGAGTAGTCACTAAATCAGTTCATCCATTCTTCCATTCCATTATCTTCCTTGCCCACTTCCTCAATTCCACATAACCCCTTCCATCTCGTATATCATCCAATAATGTCAATCTCTTCCGTCCTATCTTTTTATTTCCACTCACCATACCTTCCAAAACATCTTTCATTAAACTATAATCTTTTCTTAGTATATGTCCAATCCAGTTTCTCTTTCTCTCTTTGATACTTTCAATCAATCTTCTTTCCTCATTAACTCTTTTCAAAACTTCTTCATTTGTTATTTTATTCACCCAACTGATTTTTTCCATTTTTCTCCATGTCCACATCTCAAAAGCTTCCAGTCGTTTTTTAATTCTATTACTCAATGTCCATGTCTCACAAGAATACATTAATACACTCCACACATAACATTTAATTAATCTTTTCCTTAATTCTCTTTCCATAGGTCCACAAAATATCTTCTTTCTTTTTACAAATGTCACCTTTGCCAATGCTATTCTTCTTTTAACTTCATCTTCACTTCTTCCATCCTCACTCAACCAACAACCCAAATATCTAAATCCCTTCACCTGCTGCACCATGTCATCATGGATTATACGATATAAAACAAATAAACACTTATTTTAGAAATTAAAATTGTAATTTTGCATCTCAATAAATGATATACATCTCCTACAGCATTTATTCCCATCACTGGATTGGTTAAGTCATATTTAATATTTAAATATACCCATTGTGGGGACAACATAATGGTCTGAATGTACTGTGAAATTGGAGAACTTCATATAGTAACATTAATACTGAGAAAGGTTTTCATATAACAGACAAAGTTAATAATAGTCAATAATTATTTAATCTGTAAATTTGTTTTTATTTTATCTGTAAACTTTAAAAATCATATTTCTCCTCTGCAATTCGATTGTGCAGCAGTTGTTTAAATATTTCACCTTTTTTTATCCTTTTTGGTGAGATTGTAGATTTCCAACATTTTTATCTGTTCAATGTCTTTATTGTTTAAATAAATGTTTTTATTATTAAAATTGGTTTCATATTCTTTCAGTCATTTCACATATTGTCCAGAAATCTTGAAACTATAAAATTTATTATGAAATTCTTTTATGTTGAACATAAAGAGTATATAAACATATGAAATTTAGTATAATAATCACTTTGTTAAAATTTTCATGTAAATGTTAAGAAAGCATCTAAGAATAAAATTATTCATTTTTTTAATTATTGAATGATTACTTTAATTAATTGCATTTATTAGAAGAAGACTGCTTTAATGATAAAATTCTTATTTACTTTATTTAGAGGATTATTTTTAATTAATACATTAAACAGGCAAAACTCTCCATACAGTAGTGCCACTCAGTGCAAGCCAAAGCAATCAATGGATTCCAGAAGGCTTGTGCATAAAATCCCTATCTAGTGCCTATTCATCCAATGTTCCCAGACTAGTTTCTGGCTTTCATCAGTGGGGAACCTTGGATGTGAGAGCACTGCACCTAGATCCAAACTAGTCTGGGGATATTGGATGAGTAGGCACTAGATAGAGATTTTATGCACAAGCCTTCTGGAATCCATTGATTACTCTGGCTTGCACTGGCACTACTGTATGGAGAGTTTTGCCTGTTTAATAATAGTTATGACCAAGCATAAAATATGGTAATCATGGGATGTTTGATTAATACATCACAAGTTTACATGATAATAGTATTTATCTCAAATCCATAAAGATTTAGTAGGAATTGTTAAGTGGTATTCTGAGTGACCATAAAATCCCTTATCATCTTAATGCTATCCTGGTATGTTTTTATTCCAAACTAAAAGTTTTTCATGTATTTATTTTCATTAAAATATTTTCTTTAAAATTTATTATTATTAAGTCAAATAATTTTTTACTTTCGGGAAATATATATTCTAGCACGTGTGTGTGACACTAAAGACCAAATTACACTTTTACAGATCCCCCCACACAGTATATAATATGGCATGTTCCAACAATAATTGTAAAGGCGCATATTATGGGGAAACAGAGCATCTTTATCCACATGATTAGCACAACATAAATATTCATACAATAGAGCTCTCAACGATTCTTCCACTTATTCAGTTTTCTATCAGCATCAGAGCACAAGTCACCATGAGTGCATTCCAGACAATCCCACAATCATGTGTAGAGAGAGACATGGCCTTAAAAGAAAAATCAAAGAGGCCTTCTTCATCTCACGAGACAAGGATGCCATAAATAGGAAGGACACATGCTATGCTTTATCGAAGAAATGGAATTAGCATATTTACATATCATTAAATGTAGTAGTAAACTATGATTATGAAGGCAAAATCCTTTGAAAGTGCTCAGCTCATTTGTTTTTAGTTATCTATTTTATATTAACACTTTATAGCTTTTGGGAACAGTTGCATCACACATGCACACGTGCTATAATATTATTATTATTGTAATTTAGATAAACATTATCTTATAAGTAAGAGTATGTCTCACCATATTACTATTAGGGTTCCATTCATTGGCTAATAATCCTTAAATGAAAAAAGGAAATTTTTAGTGTTACAAAATTTCAATTATAGAATCTGAGAATTAAACATTACATAAATGAATATGAAAGAAATTGTTTTGCAAAATAAATTCATTTGGAGAAGTAATGTTGCACAGATATTAAAAATCATAGTTATTCATTCAAAAGTTAAATGTGGATCTGATCATAACAATAAGATGCTGATGATTTTTCTTAGAAGTAATGTAGTGGAAAGAGGTATTAGAAATAAGAGGATTTAGTATAACATAATCATTCTATGATATATGCTTCCAGTATTAAGTCTCCCTATAATCTGTAAAAGAAAGATGAGAGTTCCTCTCTTAAATTTGGCTAAATATTATGTATTATATTTACAATGATTATTAATTGTTATTATCCTGTGGCTTTTTTGTATTTTATCATATAGCATTTGGTAACTCCATCTGAGCTTAGCCCATAGTTTATTATTATTATTTTGAACATTATATCTCAATGATTTGAATTATATTGAGTAAACATTGTGTTATACTATTATCGTCATTTTCTCTTTTCATAGATAATATATATATATATTGTAACGTTTATTTATATACGTTACAAATATATTGGCATTGGGTAAAAAAAAAACTAAAAGATAAAAGTGGATTTAAAATTTTGTTGAGTAATTTTTTAAAAAAAAAAAAAAAAACGTACAATGAGGGTTGAATTATTCTTCTTATTTTTTTTTTATGTGATTAGTAATAAAAGTAATTGGAGAGAACAAAAGAATTCCAAAAGCAAGTAAAAAAGATAAGCTGAAAGTAGAAATACTCAAATTAATTAAAGATGGCCGAAAACTTGAAGAAAATAAAGACTTTATTACATAAAATTTATAAAGACTGGATAAGATTAAAAAGGCATGGTACTAGCATGCGCAGAAGTCCTGAAAACTGGATATAAAAAGGAGGGATCCGGTTGAAGGAACGTCTTGTTCGTTTTGTTTCTCTAGTTGGTCTTGGATAACATTGATATATCCAAGATTGCTCTTCGCTGAAGGAATTCGGCATGTCGCAGTGAACCGGAGCTTCTGAAGACATCGGATCTAATGATGTACACCAGGAAAAGCCTTCGTGACCGACTGGGGAAATGGACCACAAGATCAAGCAATAACCAAAAGGCCGAGCTCATTATAACCAAAAAACTATGCATAGTTATCTACTACTGAATTCCCAAAACTTACCGGTAAGTAATGCTTCATTATCCTGATTGTGACAAAAGTAACGTTTGCAAACAATTCTTAAAAATAAGCTTATAATAGGATCCCGATAGAGACTCTTATTTAACCAAGAGCTTTGTAATTAATTATTCAGCAGTTATTTTTTTATTATTAATGTTTCACATCAGAATTAAGTGTATTCTCTCCAATTTATTTGATAAATAATTTATTTCAAACATTTTTTATCTATTAGAATAAATATATTTCTAATACCAATTTTCATTTGTGCGTTATTAATAATAGTTATTATTTTTTATTATTAAATCTATTAGTAGTTTAATAAGATTTAAAAATATAATTTACCTTTGCCAATATGTTTGAATAAGCCCAGGAATAATAATCTTAAAAAATTAATTCTCGTTACGGTATGATGTAATACCGATTAGTTTAAAAGTATTTTTTTTATTTGTGAGATGTTATATGACGATTTCAGCGAATTCTTAGGAATTCTGGTGCCCAGATTAAATAAATTAAAAGCTGATTTCGTCAATAGCACAATTCTCAACAATTAATAGGCCGAGTTGATCAGGAAATATAGCTATGTTTTTAGAATAGAAATATAACTTTCTTCTTTTTTGACATAGCTTGATCAACTCACGCGGAGTTTATATTAGCGTGTAGAGGCCTAGCAAAACGGAAAACATTATAATATATATATAACGTTAATACTAAAAAGTTATTACAATTAGAATATATATAAATAAATGACACATTTTAGCCCATTTTATCTTTAATATGTTTTAAGATCATTAATTGGTATCCAGCATAAAGTAAAAGATTGATATTTTGATACTCTACATGTATTTTACCTAAATGTATGTTATGTATTTAATGTTATGTTACCAATTTAACCATAACATACATGCAACTGAATGTTAATATCTCCAATATATTATAAACAGATTGCTTTAAGATATTTATATATATGGAGTTCATGCTGCCATTCTAGCAGAGTAGATAAGTATTTAAGCCTTTTAAACAATTGATGAATTTATACATATATCCAAAATACATGTACAGTGTGATGAGACTAATACTTATTTTACATGGAACAATCTAAAAGCTTATATTTGCAATAAATTGGGCTAAAAATCTACTTATTGTTTTGATTTATATATACTCACACATAATCTACTTCATCGTTAATATGCTTCATATTCACTTTTTACTTATTGATTATAGGATGTAAATCTCTCCTCATTTAATAGTTTCTCTAAATAGTAACTTCTACTGGCTACATCATTCCAGAAAACGTTTTAATTCCATATATAATCTATTTCTAGATGATTTTTGGTATTATATGTACAGAATCATATAATGTAAAAAACTTATGACTTATAGATTGCACTTAACAAAATACATTGATTATTTTGTGTTTATTTACTTGAGCAGTTTTTTTTACTGTTTACTGACATGATTGTGTAAATAATAAATACTTACATGAGTGTGCATGTAAAATTAGTCAATATAGAAGACATTTAAAAGTCACTCTTAGAAATAATGAAAATGCATAAGTTATGCAAATTACCAAACTGTTTATGAAAATTATATCAAAAAACAAAATGGACTCTCTAAAATGACAGAAGAATGTTAAGAAAATAGTCTGTGTTAATATAATGTGAGCAGTAAGGTGCTTCCAAAACCAGCAGTCCATGAGTTGTGAAATATGACGAAGAGATTGTGATGACAAGTTAATGAAGAAAAGTTAAGAATAAAATAAATTACTTTCTAAGAAATGCGATGTTATAGTTCAATACTATAAAGAACTGTCTGGCACAATTAAGATAATTATTGGAATTCAGCCAGCAAGCCAGCTAGTTGAAACACTAACAAGCTATTAAAATTATTCTATATTTTGAGCAATAAACGTATATTTAAAACTTTCTCTGTGTATTATTTCCAAAATAATACGAGTGTACAACTGCCTTGGTCAATCTGGCCCTATATGTACACGGCTATTTGATTTTGAAAAATTCTCTTTCTGTGAAAAACCAAGTGAAATAATTTCCTGAGTGACATCAGAGTCAATAGTTTTTTGACTCCTTTTTGTATTCTCACTTAATAAGTTTCCCATCAAACTCTTCTGAAGAAATCGAGTGCATTGTGGCACATCTACAGCAGCAATCACTCAAAATTGAGATTATTTTCAAACTGCGTATATTTTCTGAAATATTTTTCTTTCAAATCCTGTAAAATTGATTCCATTCTGTAATAAAACCTGCTGCTAGATAGCTCGTATATTTCTTGCCATGACTCTAAGCCATGAAACCAGTATTTTCGACAGCATTTTAGTTATTACAATATTTTCAAAATTATTGATTAATTTTACATTTGCTCTAAAATTATAAACAGAAAAATATGCATTGGTCATGACAGTGGTATAAGTATATTCAAAAATAGATTACAAATGGGTGCAAATTTATGAATTAGTCACATCTCTATTATTTATGTTAGATATATAACTTACAGTAAACGAAGTATGCGTGTATATATAAAAGTTCGTCATTCTATGTAGTTGAGCAGATGTACAATTATAGTAATAGCAACCATAAGTAATTTGACAAACTCGAATTTATCATAGTAGTAAACTAATAGATTCAAGAATTACAGATTTTCAGTTACATGTATTTGCGCTAGACATATAAACTGAATTTGTGCACATACATGAAGATATATCATTTCATGTGGTTAACTGCAGTATTAATAAATCCGCGCAGTTTAGATGGAGTAAGTTAAATAACTGATTCAAAAGCGATTAATTTTCATTTATGAAAAATATAAAAAAAAAAAAAATTCTGCAATTCAATAGAACGGTCTGCGCAACTCTCTACGCACACCTGACGTCATATAATCTTCCAAGTAAATGATCGTAGATTTAATGTAACTACAGTAATATAATTTGTATATTATAAATATAACATTAAAAAAAAAAACCAAACAAATTATTTATTTGATAGTTTCTTTTTTTATATTTTTGAATATAAACCAGTTCTCTATTTTTTTTATACTTTAAAGAAATAAATCATTTAGTTAAAAAGCTGTTTACAGTAAAATCCAGTTTTTTAGACTGTCTGTCTATTTTGAAACAAATAACTGTATTAAAACAAAACACTGGATATTAATATTTGTGTTAAATTCCACTTAAATTTATGTTTTCGTTGGAAAGAAAAACAAACGTTTTTAATTATTTAATGCAACTACTAAAATATCCACTCACAGATGTTGTTTATCAAAGTTTTTCTGTTTTGTCGTATCTCTCGGATAAAATAGAAAAATTTTAATACCAAATAAATTCTATCAAAATAAAGTCTTTTTACCCCCCCCCCCAAAAAAAAGAGTTTGTTTGTTCATCCAAAAAGTTAAAATATAATTTTAAGCGCACATAATTTATAAGTGATTGTATTAAAAAGTTATAAATTGCTAATAGGTGCTTGTTCGAGCTGATACATATATAAATGCCTCATACTGTGATATAGCATATTCACTTGTCGTTATTATTTACGATTCGAATTTGAATCCTTTAAATCGGAACAAAAATCTGATTCTAATCGGCTACGAATTTATTTTTTAGCTAGTAACCAATTCTTCTAACCATCCAATTATTGATCAATAAATGAGTATCTACCTAAAATTAGCTAAAGAGTAAACTAAAAGTAAAAAAAACTGCTCAAACATTTACTATCTTACACTTGGTACGCCTAATTTCTGCTCTTTTACTGTTCTTATGTGATAGACTTATGAAGAGAAGATTGACTTGCATTACATTACATAAATGCTGTTTAATCTTTTTTTTTTTTAAAGCTATACAATATATATACACATCAATCTTGATCGATAATACTCAAATGTTAGAATCTATAATTAAAAAGTACCCCTCCCCCAATGGATTCATCCGACATAGAAAACTGCCACAACTTCTCCTCCAGTTGTCAAAAGCATGATATATTGCCATCATTTTATTTAGAGTATGGACACCATTCATACCTGAGATTTTTATTCTCTAATAATAATTAGTTACCAAATTTATTAACCAATATAGATTATCTAGGTAGGGTGATTATGAGCCAGTTATCTGCGAAAACATTTTTTTTTTCAAACTGCTCTCAGATCTGAAAAAACTTCCTGTACGAATCTGGATCGTAAGTATCACAGTCCGATAGATACGCTAATCACTACGTCACAAGACATTCACTCTTTAAGTGCTACTGATAAAAACTGATATTATATGCATATATTACAAGCAATTTAAAATAAACAAGCTTGTTATAACACATATTAAAAAATAAATTTATTTATAAATATATAATTACTGCTTTATTTAGTGTTATTGTACAGTATATATATAGCAAAAAGATGAAGCAAGTTTTTAAGTAGTCTACTTCAGGACAATTCTTCTCCAACAACCCTCACGGAAAGATAGTAATTATCAGTCTTGGTAATTGTCAGATGCGAAAGATTTTAATATTTTCCATTCTTGATTTATCTATAATTAAAAGTAATTAGATGCCCATTTACTGACCAATATTAGAATGATTAAACCACTAAACATCACATGATCACTATCTCATTTGAATTGTTTAATTAGAATGATTAAATGGATTGGCTGATTGGAATAAAAAAACTCAAGTCTGAGAATTTAAATCTAACATCACTCTTTATTGTGCATTGATTATTCAAGTTTGCAATAGATGGCTCTAAAATAAATTAATTACTATGAATTATTATTTTAAGTGTGTATCTAATTATTATTTTTAAAATTATTATGTTACATTACATCCTGATAATGATATAATCATGGCAGATGGATGTGCCACATATGCGCTGCAAATTTCTTTTTTATTTATATATCATCATCTGATCTGACAATGTGATGAAGGATGACAATATGGAATGAAATATTTCCAGGCCTTTCTTCTTTCTACTTTTCTGTATGCTTCCAAGACTATTAATCCTACTTGTTCTATGATATTCCTTATCCATGACAGTTTTGGTCAGTGTTTTCTTCTCGTTCCATTCTCCATTCCAGTAATACAGTCTATTCTAGGATATGCTTAATTTGAAGCTTATAAGTATTCCTTTATTTATTGATACTATAATGATCCTCTCACATCCATATACAGTCCTATATAGGTATTAAAGCATAAATTAGCTCACACTTCAAATGAACAATTACAAAACCTGAATAAAATTAGATGACCCCTAAGATTCATTTTGACTAAATCAGTCTGCTCAATTAAAATAGGTCATCACACTCTTGCAAGTGTTCTTATACCTTGATTCCACAATTATGTCATGTATATCGGTTCAGTCAAATACATTTTAGGGATTTTTTTTTATCAGTACCTATAAATTTATATTGAAAATGCAAGAATGGTAAATTGTGATTAAAAAATACATAAGATGTCTTGTATTGGTGGTCGAGAGGTCAGCGTGACTGCCTTGCACTTGCAGGCAGTTGCCCGGGTTGCGGGTTCACATCCCGGCCAATACTATGACATTTTAAAAAAAAAATACATAAGATTTTGGAAATAAATGGTGTTGAAGCATTGAATAATAATGAATAAATAAAAATCATGCATATGGCAGTAAAAATCATATCTGAAGTTAAAAAATATATAATATTTTCTAACCTGATAAAGGATGAGTGGTAATTGTGTGTGTATTTATTAAAAGATATTTACTATCAGTGAATGTGCGCAGGAGACATCATGCTTGTAAAATAAATCATATATTGTTTATCCTAAAAAGTTGATAATAAATCAGTTGTTGCAATAAATTGTTCTCAATTATAAGCACAATCTATTCAATAAAAAACTATGTCTTTGGGTTTAGGAATAATAATATATACACTTATTTCTATTCTAGTTAATTGTCCTGATAAATTATAAGAATAAACAAATAGCAATAAATGAAAGTTTTTCATATCTGTGACATTTATTTCCAAGCCATATCACAGATATTGAATTTACAGGTAATAGAAAATCATATTATATGCATTTTAACCACAAATATATGTATGCATGTATATACATGTTAACAAAGTGTATGACATATGTATGCATAAACTAATAAAATGTCATCCGATTTCATCACATGACTTTAGCATATATTTTGCTGTTATAACAGCGTAATTTTTCATCACGTTAGTGCCACTTACTGAAGGTTGAGGAAGTAATAATAAATACTAGATGATAGTGCTTATAATACTTATGCTGTGCTGATCTATCTTATATCCCTAGACTAGTTTCAAGTTTATGGCCTTCATCAGTGAGGATCTTGGACAAATGTACCTGGATGTGTAAGATCTAGTGCACTCTCTTTCCATCACCTACCATTTAACTCTCTATTATATAGTAAAATTATCAACCCAAATTAAAAAAAAACAACATATAAATGTCTTCAATCTAAGCCAACTTGCTTGCATAGCCATAAAGATCTGAAACCAGTTCAGTTTCTATATATTATGGTGCCCTTGGTTCTTTTAATAATGATCGGCACCACTATCCCATCTATAGCCAGGATTTGTATAAAATAATCAAATATCACCTGCATTAGAACTGAAATATCACTTGCATTAAATGATAAAGGTTCAAGTGCACTGGTTCAAATCCAAAACTCCTCATTGATGAAAATCATAAGTTTAAAAATAATCTGGAGATATTAGATAGGGTAGAACAGGATAGGGATTTAATAACCACTATCATCTGATATTTATTACTATTTATTAAAGCTTACAGTAAATGACGTACATTTATGCATATATTATGTGTATATACAATACATATCAAAAGCTTAAAAGATAGATAGTCCATTCTATTCTTGATCTATGCTAAACATACAGAGTACTATTTATTCATAGCTTGAGAGTGACTAGTTTGCTTCCCTAATTACCCATACTTTGTTTGCAGATGTTAAATTTCATTTGACTATTAAAACAATTTTATTAAAAGTTAGATTCTGTCTACATCCCTGTATAATGGATTGTTTAATAATTACTAATGCCATATTTTTTCTTAAGGATTAGTAAATTAAGTTCATTCCGAATTTCTATCATTATTGCTAAAAGTGGGTTTATAAATATCAAAAGCTTAAAAACAAATGCGTCCATTCTATTATTGATTTCTGTTAAAAATGACCTAGGAGTTATTGGTTTGTTGTTTTAATTAGACATACATTAAGCAAATGCTATTTTATATTTACAATTACTAATGGTACTTGATAGTTTTCAAATAAACCAAGATGGCTTCCTGTATTTTTGATAAATATACAGTTTCAATGGCCTATAATCTACCAAAGATGTATTAGTAGTTAAATATAAAAAAATAATAAATCAATTGTTAAATTTAAAAAAGGAACAAATTCTGATAAATTTTATTAAGAAGCTTTATTTCAATTTATTTTTTTTTACTTATAATGTGGGAAGTGACAAGATATTTTAACATTGTCATACTTTGGTTCAATTTAGCATGTTTCTTTTTAAACCACTAAACATCACATGATCACCATCTCTTATACTAGCACATAATTGTTGTAAACAAAGGCAGTACTCTCCATATAGTAGTGCCACCCTGTGCCAACCAGAGTAATCAATGGAAACCTTCTGTCTTCCATTGATTACTCTGTTTGGCACAGGGTAGCACTACTGTATGGAGAGTTTTGCCTTTGTTTATATGTTTCTTTTTGTCAGCAATTTTTTTTTTTTTTTGGTAAATTGTCATAATGATAAAAATTTGGAAACATTCTGTCACAGAATGTGGAGCAATGGATTATTTCCAAATGTATGAGATCTTGCCCTCCCGCAAAATGTGAGTTAATGTTCACAATATGATTGCACATCACTGACATAAATAAAGTGTAAATATTATATTTATAAATTTTTTTCATTTCTCTTCGTTAATAAGTTAATACCAAAAAAAGAAAATAAACAATAAATATTTGTAATTAATTTTTCCACAATTTCTTTTTTAAATAACAGTAATAAAAAACAAAATGTATTTATTAAATATGATGTTTTCTATCAGGCATTTTTTTGTAAACATGGGGGTGGGGGAGGGAGCAAAAACTGTAAATTGATCAAAAATGCAGGCTGCCATCTTGATTTACTTGAAAACTCACAAATACCTTATTAACTTCTATTTGATTATTTAAAAAAGTTATTAAAAGTGAGACTCTGTTTCAAGGTGAGACTGTTTCAGTCTTTGATAATTGATTTTGAGTTTAGTAATTATTAATGCCATATTTTCATCTCGCTAAAAAAATTAAATTCATTCCAAATTTTCATTCTTATTAGCAAGGGTGGCTTACAAACATCAAAGGCTTAAAGAATAAATAGATCATTCTATTCTTCTTTTCCCTAAACTTAAAGAGTGTTATTTATTCACAAATTATTTTTTATTAATTTATAATTGTAATTTTTTAAAAAGTAATAGATAATTGAAATCATAGATATGAAAATTGTGGATATTGTAAGCAAAAAAATATTATAGTTTCTGAAATGAACCACGCTTAAATAAAAAAATAATCAAAAGAAAGAACTTTTAAGAACTTGGTATACCCATTAAAAGAAAAATCTTTAATAAAGAATGCTGTTTATTGTTGTGAAAAAAAATATTTACTTAAAACTTTTCTTTGACTTATTGCAAAAAAAGCAATTTTTTTCCCATTGAATGTGTTAAATAAAAAAAGAAAAGAATCTGTATTAGAGAATTAAATAAAGATTTTTTATTTTTTTTATTTTTACAGTTTTAAATTATTTTCATTTTCAGACATCATCTATATACCACAGGATCAAGGTCTCTGCAATTCTGATTCCTAGCTTCTTCTCAACCTACCAAAAAAACTTCCTTTTTTTATTCATCTCCCATATGGTTTCCTTCTAGGTCTTTTTCAATCACTTTGAGTCTGGAAGGTTTGTGATGAAGGTGTTTTAGTTGTATTTATATATTGGACTATTTCCATCATCTAATATGAGTATTAAATGTCTTAAGAAAAATTTAACTTTATTTAAATATTCCAAGTACCTTCAACTGTTAGTAATAGCACACAGGTTAGTATGTGCACAATGTTTTGAGAGGTATTATTCTCCCCTCTTCTTCAGATATTGCTGACCTTATCAGTGACAGTACTAGCATGGGAATCAATATTGAATTTTAAGGTAACACTCTAACCAACTGTGCCAATGAACATATGTTCAATTGGGAAAATACAAAAATATTGAACGGAGAAGAAAAAGTACAAAAAAGAAAATTAAAAAAACTGCTCACATGACAATGGCAAAAAATCTCATAAATCAACCTAGTGTGTCTATACATAATGTATGGAAACCACTAATCAACTTTGCTTTTAGGAAAAAGTGGAGAAATCAAAAGGAAACTTATAGATAAGTATATGAAATTTCTACTGATTATTATTGCCTTTGGCAGAATGGCTCAGTTGGTTATCACATTACTTTAAAATTCAATGCTCAAGAATATAAGAGTCTAAGTTCAATTTCCATGCTAGTACTGTCACTGGTCAGGCCAGCAACACCTAAAGAAGATGAATAATAACTCTCAAAACATTGTGCATATACTAACCAGTTTGATGTGCTATTACTAACAATTGAATGTATTTGAAATATTTAAATAAAGTTAAATTTTTCTAAAGACATTTAATACTATATTAGATGATGAAAATAGTCCAACATATAAATACAACTTTGAGACCAGTTTGAAACATTAACTATCTACTTATTATTATTGCTTTTAGTATATCTGGCCCAGTTCAATTTCAGATTCTTAATTGTTGCAATGAATTCACTGTTATTTGTTTGAGCTTTCACTCATGAATTTTGTTTCAAACTCTTTTTATTACTTCCAATATACAACACTCCAAAATTTGTTTTTAGTGGTTTGATATCTCTGTATTACTCTTCTGTTAAGTGTCCAAATATTAGATCCAGTAAGAATTAATAAAACACTTCTTTTAAAAATCTTTCTACTAAAAACACTCCATCCAAGTTCAATTCTATGACTGATTTTTTTCAGTTATGCTTCTATCTTTATTAAACATGTGGATTTTATACTTCTGTTTATATTTATTCATAAAAAACAATATAAATTTTATATTTTTGTCTTTGAGTTTACATCTTGTTTCTTTATGATGAATAAATATAAACAAAATAATAAAATACACATTTTTAACATTTTTTGCTAAATGTAATGTAAGATAAAAAAAATTAATAAAATTAAATTAGATGATATAATTTGTATATAAATATATATTCTTATAATTTATTTATCTTCAAGTTGTAGGAATGTGGGGGCTCCCATTGACACTGCAATTTTCAATATGGTATCTTAATAACCAAAAATTTATTTCCTTAAAAACTTTCAATAAAAATTTAATTCTTTAAATAATAGGTGGGAAATAATTTTGTAGTTAATATTTTCATTGTGATTATTATTTATAGATGCCAGCATATTAAGTGAAAAAAAATAATTATCTCTTTATGATAAAATAAACTCTTAAGAATTTACTTATTTATGAGTTCCTTTTTTGTAAAAGTATTAAATATTTATTTTTAATAAGTATAGAATCTAAACCTGTAGATTTTTTTTCATATATAATATATATGTATGTAAAAATAATTATATAAGACAAATAAATATAGACATTTAGAATAAAATCTACATGTTTATTTTAAATTATTTGTAATGATGTATTACAACCAAAAAAACATTAAGCATATAGATTTTATTTCCTTGTTTATATTTATCGATAATAAATATCCAGGACATATAAATTTGAAGATAAAAATATCATATTACACTAATAATAAAACAGAAAAAAATATTAAGAAGGCACTGATTACAAAAGAATTTAGATAAATATAAAAATTTGAATAGCAATTTTTTTAAATTAAAAAATATATAAATAAAATTACTTTTAGTTATAACTTTGAAAGATAAAATATATGTAAAATTTAAACTGACTGAATTGTAAAAATTAATCTAGATAATTAATAAATTTCTAGATCCCCGCATGTGTAAAACCTTTATATGACATAACATAATAATAATAAACAATAATTATTTACAAAAACAATCTTTAAAAAAAAAAAAAACTTTTGTTTTAAAAAATGTTTGCCATTTTGGAAAACTTTGACTTCATAATATCAAAATATTTTTTCAATAAAAAATAATGAATTTCACCTCCCCAAAAATGGACTTTACAAGAATTATTTATTATGTAATTAAAAACTCTTAGATGTTATATAATAATAAATTACGAATTATAATAAGCTGAAAATATAATTTACTTAGATAATTTTTGATTCAATATTCTCCTATTATCGTTTGTAATTTACTGCAAAAAAAAATCTAAATTTTATTGATTAAGTAATTAAAAAAGAAACAAAAGCATTGATAATAGAATATAAAATATAGCAAATGTAAATTTTAAATACATAATGTGACAATTTTTTTGTATATGCTTCATTTTAATTCAACAAATCATAATTAATGGAATATCAAAGTTTATCTGATATATTAAATTTAGTATTAAATTTACTATTTGCAAGAGTTATCAGATGAAAATAGGTCTAAAGATAAATGTTAAAAAGACTAAAGTAATGTTACCTTGGTCAGATTATTAATATAGATAGAAACATAATGGATGAAATTAATCATAGAATTAAACTTGATTGGAGTGCTTTTGGTAGAAGTAACTTGATACTAAAAGAAAATATTCCTATGTGTTTGAAAAGGAAGGTTTTTAATAAATGTGTTTTACCAGTTCTTACTTATGGATCTGAGACTTGGACATTTAATAGAAGAGCAATACACAGACTTTAGACCACTCAAAGAAGTATGGAGATATCCATGTTAGGAGTAACAAGAAGAGATCAAAAATGCAATATATGGGTAAGAGAACAAACACGTGTTACTGACATTAAAAAAATTAAAAGATTAAAGTAGAGTTGGGCTGGACATATTGCTAAAAGAGATGATAATAGATGGACAATTGAAATTGGATTCCAAGAGATTGTAAAAGATCCGGAAAGAGACAACATATGAGATGGATCAATGAAATAAGAAAGTATGCAGAGCTGATGTGGGAAGTGATACTAAAGATCAGAGATGATGGATTGAACTTGGAGAGATCTTCATCTTGCAGTGGATTGATAATGGTTAATGATGATGATGATTTGACAGTAAAATTATAATTTAAACAAATTATGGCAACTAATATATACTTATTACATACTATATTTAATACAGGTTAGTACTTTTCTTGTATTTATACATTAGACTATTTCCATCATTTAATATTAAATATTGAATGTCTTTAGAAAAATTTAACTATTTAAGTTTTCCAATTATATTCAGCTGTTAGTAATAGCACAGAGGTTCATATAAACACAATGTTTTGAATGGTATTAGTCTTCTTACTTCTTCGGGTGTTAATAGCTTGACCAGTCATAGTACTAGCATGGGAATCAAACCTGGACCTTTAGATTCTTGATTATTGAATTTTAAAGCAATACTCTAACTAAGTATGTCATGCTACATGTTAGTTAAAATGTTTATTCATTAACCATCGCTTTCTTTTTAATTTTAAGTTTCTTTTTTTTTAATTGGATTTTTTAACATTTGTTATGTATTTTGAATCTAAAGTAGTAAGTTTAACTTTTTCCATAAGAAATACTATAATTTATTTTTTATTAATGATTTTTGATTTATAGAATTAATTGAATTCACTATTCAAAGTAAAGCAGTAAAATATGATTTCTTTTAATATTTATAGTAGAACTGCAAATTAAACTGTAGATATAACTATGTGACTTAAAATTATATGTTACCCAAAGAAAATGTGGACAAACAAACAAAAATGTAAATAAGAAACAAAAAAAGCTATTAAAATTCACAAATTTTACATTAGAGAAGCCTTCTTTTATCTTTGAGCAATATGCACAATTATATATATATCAATAAAATTTCTTCAGTTTAAGATGATAACACATACATTTTCTTTTTATATTAACCTTCCTGAATTTGATATCCAATTTTCACATAATAAATTATTGTCTAGGATTAATGGCAGAAATTTTATAAAATTTTAATATATACTTAATAATATTGATATTAAAAAAATCATAATTTCTTTTTAGTATAATCTATTATGTTTCTAATAAGAGAAAAAAGTTATTTAAAAAAATCGTCCAATTTACTTTATTTTTAAAATAAAAATACAATAGTTTTTTTTTTTAATTTTTGCTTCAGTGAATGCATGTGTGAACACACACTTAGCAAAATATATGTAAATGTGTTTTCCACAATTTTTTAATAATAATTACATTATTCCTTTTTTTACATTTTGTTTGTACATGCATATAAAAAAAAGCATTTGTGTGTGTGCTAAAAAGTATTGCTCTGCGTTTGCAGTTCATAAAACAATACACATATTATATTCTAATCAATGTTTATCAATAAAAAGTGATGTGTTATATATATATAACATGAGGGGACTTTGAAAAAAATATAGCATAGATCATGGTTCCAGTATACAGAAAATTTTAATGTATATATATATAAAGAAATTGATATTTTATATATTTATTTCCAGGTTGGAAAAAGACTGCAGAACATTCAAATTTGTAGGCTTATATTTGAAAATTATAAATTGCATGTATTAAGTTCATATAATAAGTGACTAGTGTATTTCACTATGAAAATATTTGTTATCTGAAAAATCAAAGTTGTTAATATAAAACACAAATCTTATTATGTAATTAAAACACAAATCTTACAAAACCCATGGCATTTTTAATGAACAGGTAATTTTATTTACAGTTGTTTTGAGTTGAAAGCTTTAAAATGTTTCAATGTCAGATGAGAAGTGTAACTTATACTTTCTTCATAGTTACCTGTCAAAAAATATGCATTACATTAATTATTTTATACATATTAAAACATCCTTTTTTCTCACATATTTCTTTTTTTTTTTTTTGTATTTTCTATGACATGACAGAAATAAAACAATAACAAATTATAATTGTATTCAAATCTTGAAATACAAGTGTTTTCTTTTTGCATAAAAGATAAATTGTTTTTATAAAATTTATCTCTTTTTTAAAAAATTCCATTTAACTTTATTTATAACCATTTTTAAAAAAAATTAAATTAATTCAAAGAAATAAATAACTTTTTAAAAACAAATAACTACAATTTAATTATTTTATTTGTGTTTTTGTTTTGCTTGTTTGCTTTTACTGACTACACTATATATGATTCAAGTACAAATCCAAATAATACAAATATATTTTGAAGATCTTTAATGGTTGATGTTAAAAGATCTGATCTATTTTGATCTAAAATTGTTTTTAAAATTAAAATATTTTATCTGTAAATCAAAACCCATTTAATAAAACTACTACAATTAAGTATATATATTGTAATTTTTCGATTGGTTAACTGTATCTAAGAAGGATGTAAAACAGACATCATAGTCAAAATTTTTATTTTACGAAACACCTAATTATCTTAATATTAATATTTAATATATAGCATGTATAAATAGCTTAATTTATAAGGTATAAATATAGAATTCTGTGGAGATAATTAATAAACCCCTTTTATTTATAATTATTTATATTATCAATAGTCACATATAGTTTAATTATAATAGTCTCTAATAAATTCAGCATATTTACATTGTACCTATATAAATTTATAATATTTTTTGAAAGTTACAATGGTAATAAATCAAATCGCAATTTAATTAAATGACAGTGTTCCTTTAAAAAGGTTTGTATGTGAATATGAGCGTAGAGTTCTATGAAGTAAGAATAAAAAATATTTTATCTCTTTATATTAGGATAATTTATTTTTATTTAAGATAATAATATTATTATATTTTAGATGTAAATATTAATTAAATATCTTAATTAAAAATAGATTAGTATTATAAATCTATAAAATTATAATTAGATTTTAAATTTAAGTTTAGAAGTTATTTAATTTAATAAGTTTTTAAATATTTATTGATATTAATTATTTTTAACAAAAATGTAGATAAAAAAATAATTTATGCAATAAATTGCTGGTTAATTTTTAGTCGCTGACCAATGAAATTAATTAAATTAGTGGTCTGACATCATATTATCTATAGTATAAAAGGTAATACTAGACAAACTTTAAAAAAATGATTAAAAGTAAGAGTGAACATCTGTTTCACTAAATTCTTTAAAAGTTATAAAAAAATTTACTGTATTTTTTTAAGTAAGTAAAATAATTAAGAATAAGCTGAATAGTGATACAATATTTTAAGAGTGGTATATAAAAAACAATGAAGTAAATAAACCAAAGTTTCTTCATAAATGACCTAATAATAGTTGTGGATATTAATAATGACAACTAGTGGAATTAAAAAGGAACAGTTAAGTTTATTATCATTAGTGAAATCAATGGAAAAGCATTAAAACCACAATTACCTGGAAATTGCAGCTATTGTCAGGTAAGAAAATATTGTTATCTGCAAAATTAATTAATTTCATTAAGTTGTTTATTCAGAGGAACTTTTATTTAATACAGAGATATAGTTGTTATCAGTTTATAAAATTAATTTATAGAACTTTAAAATATGTAAATAAGCATTTATTTTATATAGCGTATGTTTACAATTGTATACATTCAAATATCAGCCTTTTAAGCTAATTGTGCATATGCTTTGCGAGTGTTAATAATAAATGAATACTTTCTCACCAATATAAGATATAGTATTTATGCAGGAATAAAAGGAATCCTCTTATTCCTACAACTCAAATGCTTATATATGAGCAGAATGTATACAGTTGTAAACATACGCTATATAAAATAAATGCTTATTTACATATGATTAAGTTTCAGTTGGAATGACGTTTAGTGCATTCTAGACAATTTCACCCACATCATTCATTCAGACATCGTATATAGTAATTTAAAGTGATGGTTCCATCCTCACACTTTACTTGCCAGTACTTCAGATTTGCTCATATATAAGCATTTGAGTCATAGGAATAAGAGGATTCCTTTTATTCCTGCATAAATACTATATCTTGTATTGGTGAGAAAGTATTCATTTATTATTAACACTCGCAAAGCATATGCACAATTAGCTTAAAAGGCTGACATTTGAATGTATAGAACTTTAAAATAGTAACTTAGTGATAAGTATAAATCTATTTGGAAAGAATTCTTTTTTAAACTAAAATGACATATATTGTGATTAAATTTGCAACTTAGAAAGGAGGATATTTACTATATACTGAATTAGTTATAAAAACATTTTACTAGAATAATGAATATTTATTGTTTTTATATGAGATAAGACATATGACAATGAAGTATATATATTTTTTATATTAGCATATAGAATTATCTTTTAATAAGAAAAATACTAAAAAGATAAATATCTAACATGAGAATCTTTTTATCTTTGGTAATGGCTAATAATTACAGAAACAACATATATAATATTATTATAGACTTGAATAAGTTTTTCTATGTGTGTCTCAAGGATATTACATTGCCAAGTAAAAATAAATAAGGAGAAATTGAAGTTTGAAATGATTCTAGATTGACTTTGTATATACCAAATTTTAATATTGGAGAATGGTAATAAAATAATATTTAATATTCAATGAACTATTTTAATATTATTAAATTGTTGCAGAATTTTATACACATTTCATTCTTAACATGTCAAGATCCTAGAATTAGATAATATTATAATGAGCTCAAAAAGTTTTAAAGAGTTATTGTGTGTGAACATTTTTTTATCTTAAAATGTTTTACATGAAATTATGTGCATTTCTTAGCAGGGGGAGAAGAGAATCAACAACTCGGGAGGAAGTTTTAGTCACTGTTCATTGCCATAGTGATATTGGATAAGAAGTTTGAAGCGACATCATTTTAATTTCTGATTTTATTGTTAATGTTTTTTGGTACAAATATTTAGTATTTTATGTAAATGAGATATTTATTTTATATATTGCTATGTTTTATAAACTGTAATAGTAATAATCAGCCATTAAGCTATGCTTATTTTCTAAAAGGTCTCTATCTTGCATTTGGTTTGAGATTGCCATCAGTGAGATAGTAACATGAATAAAAACGCACATTGAAAGCTGATTACCTTCTGATTAAAAATATTTATTTTTATCAATATAAAACTTTTAAAAACAAGTGTTTATTTTTAATCAATAAATTATCTTTACTGCAAAATAATAAAAAACAGTCATTACTTATTATCTCTTATCCCTTCACTTTTATGTTTAAAACATAAATACAGTTTATTTTAAAATGTGTCTTTTTTCTTGGGCATATTTTGGAAAATTTGACAATTAAAGATAATCTTTTTAAAAGATCAACTCTAGTAGACATTTTAAAAAGTTTGCATTAATGCTTTCTTTTGCTATTTATCTCTTATGATATTATAGAAGATTTAGTGATTAAAGATAATCTATTTTTAAGATTGACCACAGTAAGTCTTTTTTAAAAAGTGGCATTAACATCCTTAAAGAAATCAAAATCACAAATTAAATAGAGTCATAAGACTGAAAAAAAACATGGTATTATATTGATTAATTTATAGACTTTTATTAAACAATGTTTTTTTTTATTTTTGAATGCATTCATTTATTTAATTAGAATATTGCTTATTATTTTTAAATGTGTGTTAGAATTTAAAAAAATTACTAGGATGATTTAAATTCATGCTAATATAATACATTTTGATGATTTAAAGGATCCCTGATAATTTTCTTCATATGATAAAAATCATTGAATTTTAGGCATAAGAAGGTGCTAAATTTTAGGCAGCATAATTAATTTTACAGTACATATAAACTACCCCAAATTCACAACTCAATCAGACTACCCCAAGAAAATAAACTCTAAAACACTATTAATGATTTCACTGCTATAAGCAGACTTCTCAAATGTAAAGAACTACAAAATAACATATCTAAACTGAACCTTACACACAATTCCACTTATTTCCCATGCACCCTTAATATTAAAAGAACTTTTAAATAAGTTAATTAAGGGTGTATGGGAAGTAAGTGGAGTTGTGGGTAATGTTTAGTTTAAATATGTTATTTTGTAGTACTTTACAGTTGAGAAGTCTGCTTGTAGCAGTGAAACCATTGGTATGGTTTTAGAGTTTATTTTCTTGGCTAGTCTGATTGAGTTGTGAATTTGGTATAATCTTGATTATTTATTGACTAGTTTAGCTTTATGCTTTTAATATATATATATATATATATATTGTAACAGGTTGGTAATTGTCATAAGAAAGAGGGAGTGCATCTAACTACAATCGGACTTCGGGTCTTCAGGTAAAATGGTGGTGATGTTGTGACAAAATGCTTAGTTTATGATCACATCTATCTTCAATGAGTTAGCTCAATGTTTACTCATTAAACCTAGATGTAATTTGGACTAGTTTGTGCACATATCACCCCTTTCTGGCTCCTTTATACCTTAGTATTCAAATTCAAGGAGAATTCACAATCAGCTCTCTTCAGAGATGGGCTTACTCAGGTTAACAACTACTGCACTTCTATATAAGTGAGGATCAATTAACACATTCTCCCAGAATATTAATATCAGTGTATATATATATATATATATATATAAGAAGAGATATGTGGATATTATTGTTTAGCATGTATTTTTAGTGGTATGAATGCATAATAATAACAAGACAGAGACCACATTGATTGAAATAATTTAATAACATTTCTTAGATAAATCTAATTTGACTATATTAACATATATAATTGTATGACTCAGTGATGGCTTTCTATCACTTAAGAGCTAAATATAATGGGTACCCTAATCCCAAATCCCATGATAAAAGTCCATATCCTGGCAATCTTTATTTACAAAATTTAAAATAATATTTAAAAAAAATATTTCAGAAGATCGCAAATCTGACTTACTAATTACTTTATTTACAGTTGCATCATAAAGTAACACTTGTTTGATTCATGATGATTATGGTAATCCTTCTTTGGAGGAGAGGACCCTCCTATACCTTTGTGTAATTTCTTAATGTTGATAGGAAAGATCATCCACACAAGAAAGTTAGTCAGATACATAAAAAAACAAATATATAACAAATATTAGTAAAACATTTAACAAATAACGAAAACTCTACTCTGTCACTATAGTATGCTCTTAATGTGGAACATCATCAAAATCTTATATTCCACATTCAGGATAGTGGTGTCAAGCTACTGGAGGCATAAATAAACCTAAATTTTATTTAATACCATAAAACATTTATTCAATCTAATTTTCCCCTTTATGCTTAAAATAAACTCTTCCATTTTACAAAGCATAAGCTTCCAAACATGAAAACAAAAGAAAAAAAAAGGAAAGTAAGATGATAAATAACAATTTATAAAAAAAATACAAATCAATTGGATTAATAAAATTAATTCCCGAGTCTGGAAAGCACAGTCTGTTATGTTCAGTCTCTTATTCCTGATGGTAGATCTCCTTGGGTGGTGTACTGTTCATAGGTTTAGTAGACATGCACTCATTCCAGGATTGTAAATCATCAGCACTGTCCAGTTGTTTCCTTGGAAGATCCACTGAAGATCATCATTCTTGACCAGTATTTAATAAAATAGGTATTCCATATATATCATAATGCTTCTATGGGCATGAAGAGCTGGTGTCTGACCTCCTACAACATAGTTCCTTTAGTAAGACCATGTAATTTTTATAAGGTTGATGATTGCTAGCTGTTGATTATTTCTTTTCACATGATGAATTTTATTCAAACTTGGAATTCTTTACAATCAGTTTAAATCACTGTTTACTTTTATAACTTAGGCATATTTACATTTTAATTTATATTGGTGGATAAAACAAATTCCTTTTAATCTTGTGTGATTGAAATTCATTCTAGAATCAAACATATACATCCATCTTGTTTAGTTCTAAAAATATGGCTATCAAGATGTTGACTTTCTCATGCAAGTCTTTGCAATTATAAAAATGAAAGTGATATATATGACCTTTGTTTTGTTTTAATCATGGTAGGACCATGCAATAGCTATCATTTCCTGTTCTTGTAGTATTTGTTTATTGTTGTGTAATGTTCATCAACATAATATTATTAAGATAATTATTTATTGGAATTATCTTTTCGTTTTCAAGTTGGTAGCTTAGCAATATACTTGATATTATGTCATCATCTTTTATGTTTTATCTTTGTCTATGTCATTATGTCAATTAGTTAAGGATACTTGTAGTTAATCATATTATGTATATATGTTAGTGTATTTATTTTCTTAATGTAGAAATAAAAGAGTTTAAAGACATGATTTTCTGTTTTATTCTTTCCCTTATTCTGAATATCTTCGTGTTTACATTGGACTGGAGATGATTAATTGTCATAGAATTAGTTTTAAAATTTTTACTTAAATATTTCCAGTAATTAAAAATAAAAAGGTTAGAAAATCCAGAACAGAAACAGTTTCAAGTAGCAGTGTAGTAATGAATCTATTTTTTAAGCACGGTGGCTTTTAAGTCATGTAAGGGAAAATGGGATTCTTCCGATTGTAGTGGTGGATTTCTAGTAAGAAGATTGAAGAAACAAACACTTTAAGAAACTTAGCGAAGACAATCAGAGGAGAAATAAAGACACGTTATAAAACTCATAACTAATCAGGGCTCAGAATGAAAAAAATACGAACAACAAAGATAAAGGTTTTTTTTTTTTAATGTCAAAGCGTTGAACGGAAAGCGAACTCGGGCCGGCTGCTTGGAAGGCAGTTATGCTAACCACTAGGCCACCAATGCTTGAAAACAAAGATAGAGGTTTAAATTGATAATAATAAAAAAAGAATGACTGTTTACTATAATAAAATACAGTTTTATACTAAATGTAAAAATTGGTTTAACTGTAATAGTGAATAGTACATCTGTCTATTTTATTTACTTATTATACTATCATAATCATCATCATAATTAGCAATCATTTATTAATGAGTATGGCCATTATAACTTCAGATGAAAAACCAAAAGAAAGAATAAAGAGTAAGAAATAAAATTTTGAGATGAATATATAAATCAATCCTTGGATCATAAATACATTTACTACATGCTGGTCTTCCGGTTCTTTTTGGTGTACTGATAGAGTGATAGATTCTACATCTCAAGATGGATGAATCATGGCCCAATTTATTATTTCTGATACTTAAACTTATTATGAATTTCTGAGCAAGAGAACATTTGATTATTTATTTATTTACATATTGGTCCTTATAATTTATTTTGCATTTGGAAATACTTTCATTTTTGCAGCAAACTTAACTTTTTGAAAAACTTCTACACTTTCCCAATTGTAGCTGTCCATTGAGTTTTATCCTGCCATACTTTTTAAATCAATAAAAGCATTCAATATTCCACTTCTTTAATGATTTCGTGATAATCTTTATAATGTAAACAGGTCCCAACTTATCCATAAAAGTCACTTTAAAGTCATCAAGAAATATTTTTGAAATCTCTTTTAGTCATTTGTTTCACAAGACCCTTCTGTTGAAGCTGAATATTTACAAGAGCAGATTCAACATCATTACCTAGTGTTATGTTATTGCCGGACACCTTATCTGTGTATTTAGCCATTCCCAGACTAACTTAATGACAATAATCTCCCAGTAATGACACAATTCTATTAGGTTGAGATTAAATGCAATTTAATAATAATACACTTAACAATTGTTAATCAAATATTATAAATTATATATAAATCTAAATACATAACATATATACATAGGCCCATAATCCTAGCCGGCTGTTCACACCTTCGGAGAAGTACTTGAAGTACCTGTGCATTCAGGTGATGTTCTGCAACAACTTGTGAGCACAAGTGAAGCTCCAAGAATCAGGTATCCTTTTCTTGTCCCAACTTGCACTGAGTCCTTTCATTGTTTCATTCCTAAAGCTGATTGGTTCGTATTCTGCTCAGGTGATTTTTCCTTTCATTGCTCACATGCTAGCTACAAGAATTTAACCATTATATATCTGATTTTAATTAATGAGTTATTTTTTGCTTACATTTTATAATCATAACGACAATCTAAACTCTAATTCATTTAATTGCTCTATATCCCATTATCATACTGCATTCCATTCATTAATTTAATTGCTTTTACTTTTAGAAAATAATCTTTTTTCTAATCTTACAAAGTTATAAATAATTTTTATTTCCTATTTTAAAAGAAGCAGTTTTTTAAAATTCTTTAATTCCTCTATAACTTATTATTTATTTACATTAGTCATTTATATATTTATATGTATATGCATTTAAGCATACATATACGTATCAACTAGCAAAATAAAGAACCGGCTAATTTATTGCAAGATTTTACCACTAGGTTTTAGAATCTTACAAAGCATTTTAAAATGAAATGTTTGTAGTGCCCTTAGGGATTTATATCTTACTTTATATCTAATAAATAATAATTCTAACAACAGAAAACATAGCAAAAAAGAGAAAACAGCTCTAGAAATGGGTTTTGTGATTATTATACAAACCATCTGGAAAACACAAATTTGTCCACATATAAAACATGCAAGTTCATTTTTCAATTGACTTGATATTTTATGACATATTTTAATTTCTTTAGCAGAAAATTTTTATTTCTAAATATTTCAATATCATATCTAATTGTAGCTCTCCAAGATATTCATTCTCAGCCATATCTTCTCAATGGTGATATTGCATTTCTTTAGACAGTCTTTGAGATAATTCTTACAATGAAGATAGGATATACCTCTCCCACAAAAACCATGCCCAAGGTCACCACAAAATGGTCTTTTAGAAAGACTTGCATTGATCATTTGGTTTACATGTCCAATACAATGATGGTATAATTTTACAATAGTGGACTTTATAGTATTATACCCAGCAAGGTGAATAACATATTTTTAATCATTCATTAGACTAGAGATTATCCAATAATGAATAATATTTCTGTAGTCACGCAAGGTAAGGACTAGTTTCTATCCATTTTTAATACCTTGTGGAGGGATATAATCATAAACAAATGACCAAAGATATGTGAAAAGGATCTACGATCCTCAAAATGCACATTTTGTGCTGAACTAGCACTCATCAGTTGGACTAGACCACAATCTCTTACTCATACCTTTATAATTGTTCAGCACATATATAGGTAGCATATTGTTTGGTTTTATGATCTTGCCACAAAATTTTACAGAACATTCTTAAATGAAATTTTTTTAATAACTTTATACTGTGCTGAAGAAGTGTACAGTTTTCACTTCCTCACATTAAATTAGGTAAAACAATAGATCAATATATAGCTAACTTAGTTGCAGTAATTATTTCCCTATGATGAAATATTCTATCTTTTAACTTCTCAACAGCAGCAGCAGATTGGACAGTCATGTTGTATCTCAATATTCCTTTCTACTTAAAAAATTATCAATTTTTTATAAAGAGCTTATAAATAAGTTCTTAACAAGCTTTGCGAAATATCCTCAATCCCAGACCGGTTTCTGCTACTGGCTTCATCAGTCAAGTGCCAGGATATTCAAGCATTAGATTAAAAATACTAATATTAAAAATCTAATGCTTGAATATTTCAGCACCTCAATGCTTGAATATCCTGGCATCTCACTGATGAAGCCAGTAGCAGAAAACCGGTCTGGAGTTGAGGATATTCTGCAAAGCTTGTAAAGAGCTTATTTGCAAGCTCTTTATAAAACATTTGTAAAACAAGCATGTTTAAAATAGGTCATGTGACATCTGACTTTATTTATTTGTAAAATTATCAATGTATTTAAACTGGTTTACATTTTTAAGTTGATAATCATCCAAATTAAGGTTAAGATTTTTCTTCTGTCATAGACTAATAAAGAACTTGAGGTTTTTAAACATTAATTAATAAATCAAAGTCTTTATATGTTGCATTCAAACCATTTAAGCATATGCTGTAAATTGTTTTTTGAACTGGAAGAAAATAGCCTAATCATCAACATACTGTAAATCCAGAATCCAAAAAGAAGTTCTCGTTTTTGCTTTTAATTGATTCAATCATTAAAAAAATGCAGCAAACCTGCATTGTATCTTAATTTTTGTTTTGAAAACAATATTGGAACAAGTGTATATTCTTGATTAACACGAGTTTTCCTTCAAATGCTTTAGACTTTCCACTTGCAGTAATCATATTTCATTTCATTCCATCATGAAGAAGTTGTATAATATAAATAAATTTTGGTGATCAATCGATCAATTTCAAATAATGCCATAAATCTATCATTTTAATTGAATCAAATGCTTTAACTTTATCAATAAAAGCAATATATAAATCATCCCTTTATTCCTGACATTTTTCTTGCATTCTGATTCTCTAAAGCCATGAGTATTTGGTAACCATTTATCTATGACTGAAAATAAACTTATTGTACAAAATCCTTGAAAGTAACTTTGATGTAAAACAGCATAGTGATCCATATGATGTTTATATTTGATATAGTGGAGAATAATGATATTTCCACAATAATTACAGCAATATTGTCTATTCTTCTTGCTTTTAAAAACTGGAATAAAAACATTCTTCAAATCAGGTGGCACAACTTCATGAGTCCATATATTTCTAAAAAAATATTTTTGAAGTTTAGCACATTATCACCATATTTTACTTCTCCAGATATTTTATCAGAATGTACGATCTTTTTATTTTTGAGATTACAAAGAGCTGTTTTAGCAGCACTAAACTAAATATCTTTGTCAACAGATAACAGATAGCAGAATATATTTTAGATATGAAGGATAACTGTAAAATGATAAACAAATAGTGCCTGGCCAACAGTTCCTGTTGTCTTGAAGAACAGGATGTTAATTCATCAAAGGCTAAGCATTGTCTCTGATACAAACAATCTCTTTTGTCTTCCTCTTTTCCTTCTTCACTCAATTACGTTATTGTAGAGACTAGATGTCATGAGCTGCTCATATTTTGGATATCTCATTTTACATTAATTGTGTTTATGCAATAACATTTTTATTCTTTAATTATATACACAGCATTTTTGACTCCAATTTAATAAATAACAGTCTCTCTCTATAACTTATTTATTTATAGAAGTTATATAATTGTGATGAAATATGCTATTATTTACTTCAGTAACAGCTGCAGTGGAAGATTGGAATTTGTAAAACACTTATCCAAGTCATCATTAATACCTTAAAAGCTAACAAAATATTTAAATTCACCTATTTAACTTGAATCATTCAATCTAAAAGTTATTGAAGGATTTTCATTGATTGATAAAGCATTTCATTGTCGCTGAACATTAATTACTAAACAAAATATTTATTTAATGTTCTTAATGTTTTGAATGCAAAATATATTTTGTTTAGTAATTAAGAACATTAAATAAATCTCTAAAGAATTACTAAACAAAATATTTATTTAATGTTCTTAATGTTTTGAATGCAACATATATTTTGTTTAGTAATTAAGAACATTAAATAAATCTCTAAAGAATTATCTTTTCTTTATATTCTTCATAATGTTTTTTATTCAATTATCTGACAGTTTTGACCACCTAGCAGCCTTCTTCAGAATTATTTTAATAAATAAGAAAATTTAAAGCTCTGAAAAAAAAACTGCTAGAAAGCCAGAGGATTGTGAAAAGGACACAGATAAGAAGAATGAAAGAGTAGAGAACATCATTAAAAATATTTTAGATCATTTGTTGAATATAGTAAAAATATTATCATCAGCATACTATGTCCTGAAGTTCTTGCTTTATTTTTTAATCAGTTCAATTTAAAATTCAATTTTGATGTCTTCATGAAATCACCTTTAACTGTTCCAAAGACCACTGTTGTAAAAAAATAAAGAACAAATTCAGATATAGTAGACACCTCTGCTAAAACACCAGTATTCATTTTAAATGTTTCATATTTATTGCTAGCATTGATAATGCATGCTCTCAACATGTAGATGATGTATGAATAACTTCAATGGCCAACCAGCTGATTTTCCATCTTACCAACAAGTATATTTTTGATTATTTGAGTCAAATATTTTGACGATAAAAGTAATATACATAAATCAAATCCCATTTTGTTTCTGATAGTTTTCTTTCATTTTCTTAGCAACAAAAATATATCTAGCGTACATCTTGATTCTTTAAACCACAGGAAGTTTTATAAAACAATTTATTTATGACTGGAAGTAAACATATTCAGCAAAATTTTTGAAAGTATTTTTGTTCTAAGCCAATAAACATCACATGATCACCATTTTTTATACTTGCTTATAACTGAAACTCACTATACGTATTGCTACTCACTGCAAGCTAGAGTAATCAATGGATGCCAGAAGGCTTGTGGATAAAATCCCCATCTAGTGCCTACTCATCCAATATCCCCAGAAATGTTTATCATGTGATGTTTATTGGCATAAAACCAATCCTGCCTAATAGAATAGTTGTGGCTATGGTTATTAAAGAACCAAAGACACCAAAGTGTATAGGTACTGAAGTGAGTTCAGATCTATATGATTATATAAGCTAATGGGCTTGAATTGAAAATATTAAAGTGTTTTCAATTTAAGACTCATAACTTTGTAGTTAAGTAGAGATAAAAGGTGGCTGCTGAAAGGTTAAATTAGATCCTAAGATATAGATGCAGTGCTCTCAGATTCAAGGCTTTTCACTGATGAAGGCCACAAAACTAGTCTGGGGATATTGGATGAGTAGGCACTAGATGGGAATTTTGTGCACAAGCCTTCTGGCATCCATTGATTACTCTAGCTTGCAGTGAGTAGCAATATGTATAGTAAGTTTTGCCTATTTTTGTTCTAGTGGATAACAATGACATTCTATGATATTTGCTTTGGTTACTATTCCTTTTCTTTATTTTATAAATGAGAATAATAAGACCAGATGGTAAACGTCATGCATCTACATATTTCTAATATATATATATATTGTTATTAGCATATTTTAAATTTATCAAGGTACCTCATCAGAATTGAAGCCATTTTTAAAAGATTAAACAGAACTTCAAGCTACATTAAGCCGGATACCTTTAAATCAAATGAGTAGATAGGATGAATATATTATTAAGGCCATTGTATGAATTAAATGGTAATCAAAATATTCTCTCTGCTTTCAAAGTATCATTGCACATAAAATAGATGCCATTCATGAGTTTAATAATAGGATTAAAGAGTCATTTTTCAATTTCTTACATTAATGTGCCAAAAAATAATCTAAAATTACTAAGGTTTAGCAAATGACTCCATTTCCTCTACAGGTTTAATCCATCAAGCTCCATATTTAATATATTATTTTGTCAAGCAGAAAATACCATGAATCTTTCTAATAAAATCACTAATAATAGAATCATTGTCAGAGAACCAGTGAAGATTCTTTTTGTGAACCTACAACTTATATACCCACAGCGCCCTCCTTAAGAGAATTCAATACTTTATTACCAAGATAAATTTTCAAATTCATATTGATGACTTTATTGTTTTTTATTAAAACTTAGCATAATAAATTTTCTCTAAAGAATGAGCAATAGATTTCCTATTGTTATGTTTGGACTAGGCCCTATTTTTTTAATGTAATTATAATTTTAAATATCTCTCCATCAATCTGCATCTCTAAGTACTTATTAATATTATTTTTTTAGACTATGATATCTTATTATAAGTAATCTATAAAATGAGATTGCTTTTAATATAAGTTCCTTTAAGTACTTTTCTTTACTAGATAGGTCTATTACAAGTTAAAAATATTCAAAATGGTTATTACAAAGTTGGTTAAACAGAATCTCTAAACCATTAAGCATCACATGATCACCATCTCTTATACTAGCACATAATTGTTTATAAACAAGGCAAAATTCCCCATATAATAGTGCCACCCTGTGCCAACTAGAGTAATCAATGGATGCCAAAAGGTTTGTGCATAAAATCCCTATCTAATGCCTACTCATCCAATATCCCCAGACTAGTTTCTGGCTTGTGGCCTTCATCAGTGAGGAGCTTTGGATCTGAGAGCACTGCACCTAGATCTTAGGATCTAATGCAACCCTCCAGCAACCACCTTTTATCTCTACTTAACTATAAAACTATGAGAATGAAATTGAAAACACAATAATATTTTCAATCTAAGCTCAATAGCTTATATAGTCATATGGATCTGAACTCAGTTCAGCACCCATAAATTTTGGTGTCTTTGGCTCTTTAACAAGCATAGCCACCACTATTCTATTAGGCAGGATTTGTGTTAAACCATTAAGCATCACATGATCATCTCTTATACTAGCACATAATTGTTTATAAACAAGGTAAAACTCCTCATACAGTAGTGCCATTCTGTGCCAATCAGAGTAATCAATGGATGCCAGAAGGCTTGTGCATAAAATCCCTATCTAATGCCTACTCATCCAATATCCCCAGACTAGTTTCTGGCTTGTCGCCTTTGTCAGTGAGGAGCTTTAGATCTGAGAGCACTGAACCTACTGGCATCCATTGATTACTCTGGTTGGCACAGGGTGGCACTACTGTATAGAGAGTTTTGCCTTGTTTATAAACAATTATGTGCTAGTAAAAGAGAATGGTGATCATGTGATGCTTAATGGTTTCACACCAATCCTGCCTAATAGGATAGTGGCAGCTATGGTTGTTAAAGAGCCAAAGACACCAAAATGTATGGGTGCTGAACTGAATTTCAGACCCGTATGACTATATAAGATATTAAGCTTAGATTGAAAATAGTGCTCTCAGATCCAAAGCTCCTCACTGATGGGGGCACAAGCCAGAAACTAGTCTGGAGATATTGGATAAGTAGGCATTAGATAAGGATTTTATGCATAAGCCTTTTGGCATCCATTGATTACTCTGGTTGCACACAGTGGCACTACTGTATGGGGAGTTTTGCCTTGTTTATAACCAGAGCTTCTTGGAACAGTCCCAGATTTTGGGAGATTTTCAGACTACAGGATGGTCAGCAGAGAATTTAATCTATTCTTGACTGGATTTAGAGGAAAAGTAATGAAAAATATATTAAATTGTTTACTATCTATCTCATTATCCCTCATTTTATTCAACCATCCATCTATCTATCTATGTATATTTCAATTCCACTGCATTCCTAACCCTTCTCATCCACCCACCGACTTACTTGTTTAACTGTCTATCTATTCATCTGCTTTACTACATAAGAAAGCTTGTTGAAAATGTTTGTGAAGACAAACTGAAATATCTTCATCCTACAATGGCATTCAAACAAATATGTAAAAATAATATACAAAAGATAAATACAATTTTAATCAAAATCTTTTTATTTATTTATTTCCTGATAATACAAAGAATACATTTATTATTATTATTTTTATAAACAATAAAACAAAACTGGAATAATTACAAATAAGATTTAAAAATAATTTACTCTTTGTCTGTAGAGGTCGCTATAAGACAACAGTTGGAAAAATTGAGTGGTGAATGGAAATAAAGTGGCTAACAGGTTTATCTGGACATAATTGCTGAGATATTCTTGACTTCATTTAAGGAGAAGCCACAATACATCACATCACATCAAACTGGGGTAGGGAAAAAATATTAAATAATAAACTAGTTAAAGATATTAATAAAATATATAACAGAAAGAAGTATTTGGAGATAGTGACAGAGAATGCAGCTGTACAGAAAGTGTATAGATGACTTCAAACATTATATAATGAAAACAGAAAAAAATCGGTAAAGAAAAATGAAGCAGCAATTTTAAAGATATTAAGAAAATAATATTTTTTTTAAATAGTAAAATAAAGCACCCAAAAAATTAAATAATGGAAAAGTGAAATGTAAATAAATAAACGGGCAGCAGAGACGTCAATTAAAATAATTTAGTAGAGATGTTTGAATAGAGGGGACAGAATTTCCAGATTATTAAATGTGAGAATAATAATCATAAAAGTCGGATTGAATATTAATTAATTGTGATAACTTCTTGGTTCATAATATATTTTCTTATATGATGACTAAAAAATAAATAAATGGCCAAAAGAAAATAACACAATGGAAAGAGCCTCAATCCCATTTAATATATAAGACATCATCGTTATTTTCAACCATTATTGATTTTCTGCAGGATGATAGTTTCTCCAACTATAATCCAGTTTTTCCAATCGCTGGCTTCTTTTCTCCACATCCCCAGCTCACTTCCTTATTTCAGCCATCCATCTCACATATGGTTTCTTTCTAGATCTTTTACAATGAGTAAGATTCCAGCCCAACTCACTTTTTTTCTTTCATTACACCTGTTTGTTTTCTCACTCATGTATTTCATTTATCCCTTTTTGTTACTCCTAATAAATCTTTCTCCAACTTTTGTTAAGTGGTCTAAGATATATGTATTGATCTTCTATTAAGTGTCCAAGTCTCAGATCCATAAATAAGAACTGGTAAAATACATTTATTAAAAGTCTTCCTTTTCAAATACATAGACATATCTTTACTTTTAATATTGTTATTTCTACCAAAAGCAATCCATTTAGATTTATTTCTATGATCGATATCACCCTTTATGTTTCCATCTGTATTAATAATCAGACTAAGGTATTTGTAGTCTTAACTTCTTCTAAATTCATCATTGTTAGTCTTTACTCTTTTTTTGTTGAGAAAATCCACTAAACATCGCATGATCACCATTTCTTATGCTTGCTCATAACTGTTATTATAACAGGCAAAACTCTCCATACAGTAGTGCCACTCAGTGCAAGCCAGAGTAATTATGGATGCCAGAGCCTCCATTGATTACTCTGGCTTGCACTGAGTGACACTACTGTATGGAGAGTTTTGCCTGTTTTAAAATCCACTGAACATAACTTTAGACTTTTTAGCATTTATCTTTAGTCCTATTTTCTTATTACTATAATATTTCCTGAAGCTCTAAAGCATTTTGTAAAAATAATTATGTCATCTGCAAAATCTGTATAACAAATAATCTTGTATTTTTATTCCCTTAATTTCCCAAATCCACAAAATATTTCTTGTAAAACAGCTGTAAACAGTTTGGATATATGGAGAACGCTATTGTATACTCATGTCAATGCTAATCTTCTTAGTATACAAAGTACTCTGATCATTGCTGTTGCATTTTGATAAATATTCTTCAAAATATGACAACATCTTGGGTCTATATCTTATTGTTACAATGCTTTAACCATTGAAGAGATGCTTATAAAGGCAAATACCTTTTCATAATCTACAAATCCAAAGCATAGTAGAATCATATTTATTGGTCCACTCTATAACTTCTCTCAATGCTTGGGTGTGATCCACTGTACTAAAACCAATTTTAAGTCCATATAGATAATAGTTTACATAGAATTACACAACTAATATAAATGAATAAGTGAGACAAGTATTTATGTAAGGTTTTCATAAGTGGAGAGAAAGCTTATGATAGAATGAGTAATAAATAGTTAGAAATTTTTCTTAAATATAGAAAGGATTAGTGGACATAATTAGGGAATTACATCAAAATATTATGCTTTTTAGGTGAAAAAGTTCAGAATCTGTTAAAATTAAATTTTATATAGAGTTAAGACAGAGAGCTTCCATGTTTTTTCTATTGTTTTCATTATATTTAAGAAAAATGAAGGTGCCAGTAAATAAATAGAAAGGTTGTAAGTAATTGAATGATTTATCATTCAAGAGTTCATAAGAAGTTCAGACTTAAAAGAAATAAAGATGGGTTTTGATTTATGGACCTATGCAGGACTAATTTAAAATACATTTAATGAATGTTATTGTTTTACCAGGTTCATTTTTTGCTCGTAAAATGGAGAAGTTGTGAAAATACTTTGGGAAACTTGTGAAAATGTGGGTTAAACAAAAAAATGAACGAAGAGGATACATAAGGGATTCAAACTCAGACTTTCACATGACCCTCAACTCTCCATGCCATCTCATATTGCTGACCCACCTGATCACACATATGTTGAAAAGATAAATAATCACCAATATAGTATTTCATGCTAAACCAGCAATAATCATTTGGTTCAGATTACTATCTCCACCACATATACAATCAGTGCTTAGCTTTATATTAAGATAGCCAATCTTCATATTTTAATGGACAGGCTTTAAACTACTCCAACCCACAACTCTTCAGCTGTCCATTTCATTGAAAATCTGATGATGGAATGTTCAAAGTCCACATTAATGCCAAGGTTGTAAATTTAAAATCAAAAAATAATGATTGTGAATGAAAAGGGAAAGAAGTGATTTTTTTTCTGTTAAATGACATAACCATTTTAAGTAATGAAAAGGATTACTTGTTGAATGTTAGAATTTATACTGCTTTCATGGAATAGGTATGATGAAAAAACAATTTGAAAGTGATTGGCATCATGCTTAACATGTGAAGTGGGCAGTCTGGATAGAATTCTAAGAAAAGTAGAAAGCTGTGATTTGGTAATGAATATGAAGCAATTTAAGGAAAAGTGGAGTTGTCAAGTTTTAACATGAGGGGAACATAAAACAGAATTACATAATTGATAGATTGTAAATGAACACCTAACATAATTAAAGATAAGCAATAAAAAACATTTCTTTTATAACTGAATACTGATGCTCTGTCAAAAATTCTTATTAATGACTATATGAGTGTTAACAAACATACAATCAAAAACAAATGCCTGAGATTTTTACAGTTCACCAAATAAATCATTTATGAAAGATCTTCAAATCTTATTCCATCAAATTATACAAGATATTTTATGAAAGAAATCTCAAACATATTTGAAAAATATAGTAAATTATATATCATTCAGTAAAATAAAGATATGTAGATACTAAAATTCAGAAATATAAT
The DNA here is from genome assembly GCA_028023455.1 of Epiperipatus broadwayi. NCBI lineage: Eukaryota > Metazoa > Onychophora > Udeonychophora > Euonychophora > Peripatidae > Epiperipatus > Epiperipatus broadwayi. Next base: position 74,453 of record JAQFVV010000005.1, on the reverse strand, counting down.
TATGTCATCTAATATTCTGGTATGTATAACCATCAAATCTGCCCAGACAAATCATATTATTAGAGAGAAGTTTGCACACTAAAAGAATAAGATGGTAATATTGTAGTGGGAAATCAGATGAATTATGAAATCTGTAAATATTTCAAACATTTACATTTTGAAAATAACTTCATGGGGCTGGTTGAAAAAATCCAAATGTACCACAACCATCTTTGATTTTTCTTGAAAACATGACTAAACAAATAGATAAACTAAAACTTGCAATAACATTAAGATTTTCAAATATTACATCTTATTTATATAAAGCTATTAATAAATAAATTATTTATCATAACAAAAGACTCTAATACCATCAATCTACTCATGAATCAATTAAGTATTATAACAATTAAAGGATATATGCTGAAATTTTGCTAGAATACTATTAGATAAACTTCATCTTTTTTTGAATATCTAAACTACTACAGTACTTATCCATTATTCTATCTCTAGAAAATATATTCACTATTGGCATACCATGAAATTGTGACATATAAAACAAAATGTTCTGTCAGAATGTGGCTGTAGTAAAAATTGATTTGAAAAATGCTTTTGACCTTGTTAATCTTAATATTATTTAATTAAACAGATATCTATTATTATTCTAGAAAACTCATCCTTTATATGTGGACTAATAAATTATACAAAAATTAACCAACAGACACAAAACATTCATAAAATTCTCACCCCATATTCCAGATAATAAAAGCTATTGTCCAATGATCTACTCTTTCCCCTGCTTTATTTGCTCTCTGCATCGATTCAAAAGAAAAGTTAGTAATCTTATTCCTGGAATATTTGTTCCACATTTAAGAAAAGGGTTAAATGCACTTGCCTATATCAATAATATTATGACAATTACTGGTAATAGTTTGCTGGTCAAAGACGTCACTGGATGGTGCCATTTATGTGCTAAATCACATAAAAATGCCATTTCTGCGGCTGACAACATGTTCTAACCCACGTTTACTATAATACAACATTTTTGTTGTGTTACAGATTGTTTTGTCGCACACTTCATACAATTTTTATGGCTTGGTGTGAGGGTGTGTGTATTTGAATTTTATGAAAATGGTTTTTTTATTAAATTTTTTTTTTTAGTATTGAAATATTGTGATTTGCATAACAAAAAACACAGCAAAATGATCAAAATCAATGGCCTGGGAATATTCATATTTTATAGTTTTGGTGTGATAATAGCACCAGCGAGCGGCGTCTTTGTCCAACAAATTACTGCCCAATTACTTAAAGAATCTCTGATACTTTTATTATTGAGATATACTTAAATTTCAAGAATAACTGAATCAAATATATTATGAGACAAATCTTACATATGATAGATATTAAAAGGATAATATAAAGTGCAAAAAAGGAATAGTCTATATAAAATTAACTATGAATTTTGCAATATGATTTACTATGGTCATACAGAGAAACAATTAGAAATAAGAGACAACGAACATAATAATGCAATTAATACAAGAAATGATCAATCTGCTTCATACATTCATTGCTTAACATATAGATGCAAAGTAGGTGCTATAAAAAATATTAAACTTTTAAATTATATTAAAAATCCAAAGAGTAGACAAATATATGAAATATATTACATTAAACATAACTTAAATAATTCTATAAATATTTACAAAACTTGTATAAATTTAGTTAACAATTGGTCAATTGGAAATGAATGGAAAATTATGTAAGATAATATATATAAAGTTGTATAATACATGTACTAATTTTTTTTTAGATTGTTGTGTTATATAGTCACTTTTTTTGTAGTTATATTGGATTTCTATATGAAGGTCTTGTTCTATTTTACTAATGTTATATTTTTTTATTGTTGGTGTTTTACTTCTATTGTGGAACACTAGATGGTGTTGTATATGTAAGAAGAAGCTGCAGTACATCACATCACATCACATTAATGTAATAATAGATTATTAACATTTGAAAAGAGCATTAATCCATGTTCTGAAAAAGACTTTATATATGATTAATATATATTTATATTAGATGTTTTATATGATTTTTTTGTTGTTGTAATTTAAAAAGATAAAATATTCCATTAATATTTACAGCAGATCCAATTAAATTCCTTGATATTACAGTAAATATTTCTGTAACCAAAGTTAATTTAATAATAAATTAATCAACCACCAAAATATTTTTGACTAAATTATTAATTTTTAATCTGATTAAATATCATTTCAGAATAAAAGTTAAAATAGTTAAATCTGTTCTTGTCTTTTGACATACTATACATCTTGAAGTGGTAATGTTAGTGTACAATAATAATTTTATATAATTATTTATGGGGAATGGAAGCAAATCATTTATCATCTAATACTAAGAAAATCAACTAGAAACAATGACATTGGATTAGACAACATTATCATTTTATAAAAATTGAGTCATTGGCAGAATATATTTGTGATTCTCTATTTGACATCGAGGTTTTCTATCCGATTTGTTAAAATTGGGGTAAACACCATATTTGATGAAATGGGGATTAATCTATATAATTATAAGAGGTCAGATGAGCAGATACAATATAACTCTAAGGTCATATAAAGATTTATAAATGACAACTGGAAATCCATTTGTCTTTATTAAAACATTAGAAATTATATTACTGGATAAATCATTGATTCATAAAGATATTATATTTCTATATGATGTTTCCAACAAGTCTCATAGATGGTTGATTGACATAATTTGTAGATTATGTATATCAAATGAAGAAATTATTCAAAATTTTATTGATCTTATTTCAATATCATAAGTTCAAGTTTAATCTTTTTCAATAATCCATTAAGCAAAATTTGATATCAAGCTTTTTTGATTATTTAAATCATAGGATCCACAATGACTAAGTGGAATGCAGATTCACAACTGTATGATTATCGGTGAAGAGCTGCTTCATATGCAATACTACATTTAAATGGCAGGTGCTGTGCTCATGTTACTTAGGAGCTCCATAAGTGATGGATAATGGCATGAGCTTCTGGTTTCTTCTAGGATGTTATTGTTTCGTCAAAGATTAGTTACTATTTTTAAGACAAAATGTCTTTTCTATCTCTTTTTCTTCTTTAATCACTCAAGTTATTGTAGGACAGTTGCCATGAGCCTCTTATGCCACTAGAGAACATCTCCATTCTTTATTTATACACACAGCATTTCTAAATGACTACAACTGCTTTTTCTGTTTTATCTCCAGTTCTTAAAAATTAAAAAAAGCAATGATAATGACAGGCTTAATAGGCTGATGGTCCTTAGTTGTGATTTTGCTTGAGGTAGTACAATCACTAATGAGTTGATTTGGATCTGAGTTGAAATAAGATGGAAATTTTGTTTGGCAAAGATTGTACATTTATGGAGTTCTATTTGGGTATTATTTGTCCACTATAAAAATAAAAGAGCCTATAAAGGATGATTTAAAAATGGTTTGTCTCACACAGTCTGACTAGCATGTCATATTTGATGGATTACTCATTACAGTGATAGAAATAATGACAATAATAATCATAATATCAGTAGTAATGAAAAAGCAGAAGGCAGTGGTAGTACTAAAGGCTAAGTATTATAAATCTTTTTTTTTTCTAAATATAGTACATAGAATATGCAAACTTTACTTGGAACAAACTCTTCAAGACTATAATGGAGATCTGCAGTAGTGGCTAAGAAGCTGTTGAGATTTAAGATCAATGCTACTCTTAGTGTATAACTGCTCTTAGTGAAACCCATTTCCTAGAGGAGAATTATTAGAGCACATAGGTGCACACACATTTTTTTTGGAAAGGCAGTTCAATCAGAGAAAGGAGAATACATGGTGTTGGATTTGCTGAAAAATCTAAGTATATTCTATTATTGGATTTATTCAGTGTATCAAGGAAGAACTAATTTAAACAATAACACTAATGCTTATTTTATTAAAGTCTATACTCCAATCTCATATTAAGAAAATTCAGAAAAGGAAAGATTTTATTCATTGTTGGATAGTGTTATTACAGCAATATCATTAAAAAAAATTTTTTCTTCTTGGAGACTTTAAAATACACGTTGGTACAAATAATAGACTTTGGCCAATAATTATAAGAAATACTGATATTGGAGCTGGTAAATTCAAATGGTTTATAATTGAATTTTTGCACAAGACACGAATTTACTATCACAAGCATTTTGTTTAGGAACATGGATGCATCCATATTCAAAACAATAGTTTTTAATAGATCACATTATAGTTAGAAATCAGATTAGAAGAGAGGTTCCCCCCCCCCCCCCCCCCCCCTGCCCGGGCCCCCCAACCCCCCCCCCCCCCCCCTTTTAACTCTATTTAACACAAACTAGAGAAGAAATGACGTTAATTCTGATTATGTGAGCATTTAGATTGTTGTATATATCATAGATTACAATGCCCCTTTGCATTAAAAATATTCCAATCATATTCACAACAATAGTGATGTTTGTCTTTAAAATATACCAAATTGTCAAGCATTGGTGGTCGAGAGATCAGCGACGGCTGCTTTACAGTTGTCCCAGTTAGCGGGTTCGCATCCTGGCTGATGCTATGACACATAAAAAAAAATGTACCAAATTTGATTAACTATTAACCCACATCAGCTACGAAAGATATCATATACTGGTATAAATTTTCAAATGCCTTAATTTCATATAAATTGTTTTAATTGAATATGTGTCCATCTTTCTATTTTACAAATCAAATTAGTTTGGATTTAGCTCAAATAGTATAAATATTATGCCTACCCCCTTTTCAGGTTTAGAAATATCTCATACTATTTGTAATTTAAATGGCTGTAATTTTTCTTTGTGTTTTACACATGATCACTACTTATTGTCTACTTTTTAAAACAAATATTATAAAACTTATTCGAACTAAGGCTTACAATAATAAAAATCAAATTTCTTTCATTAAAATAATCCATTGTAAGAAACCAATTGTCTTGTAAAACAAAATAATTTTATTTCTCCATTTTCACGATTTTATGACTATAATTTTTAACTTTTTTTACACAAACATTTTAAAAGTTAATGTAAATAATGTTTATAATTTTTAAAAAAAATCAAATTTGAAATGATATTTATAATATTTGTCTTTTATTGTATCTTATTTATATGAATTTAAAAAGAATGTGGAAGTATGGAGATTGTTTAATATATCTATAAAGATATTACACATGGGAAAGAGAAAGGTAAATAACTCCATGTATGTATATGTTTAAAATTAAAAAATCAGATATATTAATCTTTAACTGAGGTTTAAAGTTTATATCTGTGCTAGAGATAACCTCTAGTTTAGTAAATGATTAGTAATAATAATGATTGTATTTATCTGAGGTGAATGGTGTCAAAGTTGTGTGTGGAGTGAGTTTGTATATATAGTTGTAAATAAAAATGTACCAATAAAATAATATTTTTACTAGCAGTTTTCTTAGTAGTAAAATAACAACTAATTTTGAATTTTAAGGACTGTGTTATGGATTCAAATGAATGTATTTCTGAGTTCACTAAAAAGAAGAATAATGACTGCTTTTCTCCCAATGGCCTAAAAGAAATCTGACATTTTCTGCTTGGTAGAATAATATATTAAAAGTGAAAGTTCTTACAAAATATAAAGATCTGGAGGCAGAAGTTCAACAACTAGATTTAAAAATAATTGATGGATTAAAACTTCAAAGAAGATATAGACATTCTAATTGATTGTGCTCATTCTTCATCTTATTTATTCATGCATTAAAACCAACATATGGACCTGAGACGTGGTCTCACAATCCTAGGTAAATCCAGAAGTGATCCTCTATCATACAATGACAATGATATTATGAACAGATGGAAATATTTTGATCATTTTTGAATAATGATACAAGGATTGAAATGATGGCCTTTGATCATATATCCATTTTATCTACTCATTTGGAGGTTATCTAGCTTAATGAAGTCCAAACAAGTCTTTGTAACCTTAAAAACAGCAAGGCTGTAGGTCCTGATGAAATATCTGGAGAAGTTTTAAAATATGGTGGCCATATGTTAGCTTCAAAAATATTAGAATTCATTAGGAATGTATGGACTGGAAATGTAAAATAGTTTAAACATCTTTGTAGTTTTTTGAGTAGAAAGATGGACTCAGATGTTGAGGTATAATACAGATTCAAAGGTGCTGTTGCTTATAACAATTTAAAAGAGAGTATTTCATCCCCAGGAAAATAACTACTACAACTATGTTAATTATATACTGAGCTTAGCATGAAAGTATACATTAATAATCCTGTCAGCATAGAATAAAGACATTGTAAAAGTTTTACTTAAGGATGCCCTGTCAAATTTTAAAAATACCGTGGCAACATCATAACCAATCAATATATATTTAAACTTGTTGGATGACATAGTGCAGAGTCTATTATTGTAAAATCATATATGATTAGATAGGATATACAAAACAAATGAATAATGCAAGTCTTTCTAAAAGGATATTTTATGATGAACTTGAATGTAATTTGTGGGATAGACCCTGTCCATAATTATCTGAAAAAACATTATAAAAAACTGCAATGTTGTTTCTACTGGGAAGATATGGCAGAGAATAAAACTACATAAAAAAAATTTTGTGGTGAAATGTGAACTAGGAGGGTTTTACTAATTTTGTTGTGCTGAACCCAAAAATGCTTTTTTTTTTCATGTGTCATAGCATCGGCCAGGAAGTGAACCCACTAACCCGGGACAATTGCTTGTAAGGCTGCTGTGCTGACCTCTTGACCACCAATGCTTAACAAATGCATTTTGTTTTGCCGTATCACATCTGGTTAATTGACAATAATGCCAAATGTTATTTTGTCACTGGGTAAATTTTTTTATAACTTTGTATTGACTGAATGGAATGCGTCACATTTAAATGTCAGTATGCAACATACATTATTTTTTCTTACATTAAACACAAGTAAAAGCTACTTTGCAAACAATAAGATGGTTTATATGTTTTTACTTATGTTTAATCTAACAAAACTGAAACACTAAATGTTTATTTTAAATTAGTGATTCTAGTAACACATTTAAATTACTAGCCCTACTTGAAATAAAAATTATACAATTATCTTTCATACTTTATATTAAGAATTTAAACAAGAATATTTTTTAAAAAAATGTTACCTGAAGCAACTTTTTAATGAAGCAAAAAATGAAAAAATCCAAGAAAATATTGAAATCGCCATGACTATGGCAAAAGATATTGCTGAATACACTTCAAAATGCCGCTTAGAAGGAATATTAAATGTCTAAGACTGCATGAAAAGTTTCTACACTTAAAATATTATAACTTTGTCTTTCTTATTGCATTGCTAAATCCATATAATATTAATATCATCTATGTTCTTTATTACATTTTACACGACCAGCCAAATATTTTTCCACTTCTGATATAAAAATAATTTGATAAAACAATCACTTTTGATAGCTTAAGTGTAGATGTAATTAATGCTAAAGGCGCGCTATATATATGTTTTATCATCAATAAACGTAATACCAGGAAAATTGTAAGTTATTGTGATATAATTAAATTAATAGGTGTGAATGACGCATTATATTTAAGCATCTCTACATATTTAGAAATTGGCAAATACATATTTCCATTTAATATTGATAATATATTTGTATCCTACCCAACGGCACGGTTAAGCGTAACTACACAATCGTTTCCTATACGAAGTAGAAAATCATTCTACAAAAAATTTGGCAGCCAATAGTCTTCAGAAAACCCGTTTGATAGTTTGTATTTTCCGAAAGTTTCTATTTAAAAGATATTAAGTATCAAATGTTATTCAAACACATACGTATAGAATTTTAAAATAAATTAAAACTCTTGCAATCTGTTTGAAAAGTCTTTAGCAAATAAAAATTATAGCATAATTATTTTTTACATATTTTTCAAAATAGAAATAATTACTTATATTAAAAATGAAATTAGGAAGAATAAATATTATAACATTTTGACATCCTCTGGTGGAATAAATGTAAAATATAATATTTCAAAAATGTATATTTTAATTATTTAAAAAATATCACAAACACATTAATTTAAAGCTATTTTTTTTAAATCGTTAATTAATTTTCTTTAAATAAGACATATAACAGAAAATTAAAGTTTAAATCACATTTTTATTTTCCACTTCATTTTAAAAATCTGAATAAAGAAAAATTCGCTTCAATTCACGTAATACTCTTATAAGCTCAGCTGCTATATATATACGAAGAATGCGATAATAAAAACCACAAATAATATTTTTCATACATTTTTGAATATTCAACCGCCACAGAAACCATTATTTTAAAACTGCATCCTCAATTATAACACATGTCTTTAAATTCTAATTTATTATTTTTCTAAATACTTCCTTTTTAATGTATTTTGAAATGTGCTCAACAATTTTGACAGCTGTAAATCGAGAATGGAGTCCCACTCCCATATCTAACCCATTCTTTGTTGTAATTATATCAAATGTTCAATATCAGAAAACAGTCGGTTTAGTTTTGCTAAAGTGTAAACAGTATTGAAAATTTTACAAGTGGAGCTCATAAACTTTTCATGAGCTTTGTCTATGGATTTAGAAAATGCATTTTTTGCAGTTTCTTTCAATTGCATCACACATATCTGGGGTGCTTTTGATGAAAACCTTTATTTTTTTTCAAAGATAGATTTGTTGAAAGCATTTTATTTTTTTCCACTTGGAACAATATTATATCTTCTCCATTCTTTTGACACATGAGCTGCCTTCACTTTTATTGACTCAATTTTGGTACAGATATCACACTCAAGCTTTTTCCAAGAATAAGAAAACCGCAATATTTTTCTTTGAATTCATCATATTCCAGCAGTCAGGAAGGTCACTATCTACATTTATTTTATATGCATATTTTGTACTTTGGAACTGGACAGCTTATATGTGTCATCAACTTTATTTTCTGTTGTATCAGAAGAAACAGAAAACAAAACTTGATTCGAAATATTCTGTATCAGTTTTTGGGTCTTTTATGAAGAAATCCGATATTGTTTGGCATTTTTGTTTCATTTCTTGTGAAGGGTTTATTTTTATTATATTCTCCTGTTAAATTCGCCCTAGAAAAAATACATCTAATTAATTCATTTTTAATACAAATGAGTGGTAACAAATCATAAAACTGAAATAAAATAGTAAAATTAAAAAAAAGAAAAAGAAAAAAATTATTTGAAAACGAGTCATGCCACTTGATGAGCTAAAGTTATTGTTATATTTATCATCTTGAACCAGTTATTCTAGAAAAAATATGTTGAACTCATTGTTAAAAAATTACACACTGCTGCATCAGATATAGCAAACTAAATGAAAATAATATACTATAAACTTACTACAGCTGGTAATCCATTAAACTTAGTAATCAAATAAAAACAAATCTTGCATGATAAATATGTAAGTGAAGAAATAAAATATTTAAATAAAAAATAAAAGTTAAATAAATATTTAAAACAACATCGGCATAAAAAAATCATTGGTAACAATGGTTTTATGTTACTGTTTATTTTCGCATTGATAGGTCCTTTTGAATGAGGTTATTTTATCTTTAAAGTAAAATAATGTCAGCAAGAATAAATTTCATTACAAAAACTATGGTAATACATAAATACATTTGTGCCGAATTTATTTCTAATTTTTAATTTTAATAGCGCCTCTGTTAGATTTAAGTAAACTAATAGTTAATTAATTTCTTACTTAGTTTGTTGTGTGAAAAATAAATATGGATTTGTTTATCACCAATTAAGTAACAATTTTTATTTGTATACTTTTAAATAAACTAATTTTAAATGCAATAAATAATGGATTTAATTACTTAAAACAAAACTGTTGTGAATTACTTCTTGCAGAATAATTCTTAACCATTTCATCATGCATGTCACACGTTCCAAGCACAATATGCATGCGATCAAATGGTATGTTTTCTATCGTATTGTTGAATTATTCTGGGAAAAACATTTTGAACCAAATCTGTTCAAAAAGAATCATTGCTATGTTAGATATAACAAAAAAAAAGGTAAAGGTTTACTTTAGTGGCCACAACATGTTCGCCCTCTATTTGTTAAAATTAGAACTGGGTAAAAAAAAAGAAACATATTCATAATAAAAATTATTCAAAAATCTTATGTATCTGCTATAAAAAACTTATATTACTAGACCCATTATTTTCAATTTGTAACTATATTATAATTAGATTAAAATTTATTAAAAAGATAAAAAAAAAAAACCATTTACCTTTTTAAGCATAATTGTGTCCTATGCAGACTAGGAAGTTGAAGAAAAAAGCAGTAGTGCTGTGTCTACTCCGGAAGGTAAAGTAAACATTTTTACTTTCATTTTGTACATTACTTAGTTTTGACCATTACTTAAAACATTTATATCGATAAATTGAATGTTGGATTAATTACACTACATTAATTAAAATAATTACTTTATTAGAAACTTAAGAATTTAAACTATTTACATTTATAACACTTGTTACAAAAAAAGACACTCTCTGGGTTCAAAAGTTCAAATTACACGCACACATATAATTTTATAGTTGCAAAAATGGCAGTTAGACTTGTTACATCTTTAGTTCCAGACAATCAAATTTTGGATGTTGCTGTTATACATACCCAGAATATTGATAATATGTGAATGAGAGCGAAGTGTAAACTGAAATTCCAATCTGGTACCCACAGAGCTTTGTTTTCATTGTACCTGCAAGAATTTGCCTTCCGGAGTAGACACAGCACTCCCGCTTTTTTCTCCAACTTCCTAGTCTGCATAGGACACAATTATGCTTAAAAAGATAAATGTTTTTTTTTTTTTTATCTTTTACATTTTAATAAATTTTAATTTAATTCTAATATAGTTACAAATCGAAAATAATCGGTCTAGTAATGTAAGTTTTTTACAGCTGATACGTGAGATTTTTGAATAATTTTTATTACAAATGTTTCTTTTTTTTCTTTCAGTTCTAATTTTAAAAAATAGAGGGTGAACATGTTGTGGCTGCTAAAGTAAACCTTTACCAAAAAAAATACAAATAATATTCAAGATTATTGTTGGAAGCAATTAAGCGATTTGTTAATTCAACTCTTGGTAAAACTGACTTTTAGCGGCCACAACTATTTCGCCCTCTATTTTTAAAAAATGAACTATATTTTGTTTTCATCCTACATGCAGGAATTTGCATTTATTTTTTAAAAATTGAACTCTATTTTATTCATACTATGTAATTGTAAAGTATAACTAACTATAAATGTATTTTTTACATGAAGGTTAATAAAAAAAACTTTAAAAAAAACTTACATTTTTATGTGCAATTTTGAACTAGGTTATAAACTATTAAATTTTTTTTTTTCGAAACAGAAACTATTAAATATTAACATTCACATGTGGCAAAACTTAAAATAATTTGCCAAATGCTCTTTATTGTTCGTGAAACTGATGTTAACAAACGAGTGGTCAGAGACTGGTGTCATTTTTGCCAGGAAGAATATGCTAAATATTTCGACAGAAATCCAGCACTTGTTGCAGATTTGATGATAATGGTGAACCATGGAAAGTTGAGATTGATGAGTCATATTTCTTTCACCAAAAACACCATAGAGGGGCAATGAGAGAAGGCCATTGGGTGTTTGGTGGGATAGAGAGTCAAAAAAGTGTTTTTTAACAGAAAATGAAGATAAATCAGCTGCCATTCTGGAATTTCTCATACAACAACACATTTTACCTGGTATGCATATAATCACTGATAGCTGATGTGCATATAGCAATATAAGTGGTCTAGATAATGGTTTATACCTTCACTGTCGTCGTCCGCCAAGACATCTTTGTTGACCCAGACAATGAATGTGGAAAATATGTGGATGAGAGCAAAGTGTAAGCTAAAATACCAATTTGGTATCAGCAGAGCTTTGTTTTCATCCTACCTGCAGAAATTTGCATTTAGGCATATGCACGAAGATGCCACCATTTTCGGGAATTTTCTCGTGTGCATAGCTCAAAACTACGCATAAAAATGTAAGTTTTTAAAATTTTTTTTATTGACCTTCATGTAAAAAATACATTTATACTTGACAATTAAAAATATAGTTCAAGTTTTTAAAAATAGAGGGTGAAATAGTTGTGGCCGCTAAAAGTCAGTTTTACCCAACTCTTTTTTAGGAGAATAATAAATTTTATTTTCGAATAATTTAACTACTGGTTTACTATTTTTTTTTAATTTTAAGAACCAGTTCATATGAACTGGTTAGATATCATCATTGATTAAAACCAACATGTGAACCTGAGACATGATCTCACAATCCTAGGTAAATCCAGAAGTGGCACTCTCTTATATATTATGAACAGATGGAAATATTTTGATTATTTTTGAATAACGATACAAGATGTGAGATGATGACATTTGATTATATATACATTTTATCTACTCATTTGGAGAAAGATATCTAGCTTCATGAAGTCAAAACAAGTCTTTGTAATCTTAAAAACAACAAGGCTGTATATCCTGATGAAATATCTGGAGGTTTTAAAATATGGTGACCATATGTTAGCTTCATATTAAATTTATTAGGAATACATGGACTGGACCCATCTGATCTTTATGATGCCTCTATTTTCCAGTTCTAAAAATAATAAACAAGATTGCCATAATTATTGTGGAATATCATTATTATCCACTACAGCACAGATACTTTCTAGAATTTTATTTAATAGGTTATAGATGAATATGATACCAGAAACTCAATGTGGTTTTAGAAAATCAAGAAGCACTAGAGACTAGTTTTTGTGGCCAGACTAATGCAATCAAAAAAAAAAAAATGTCAGAAATAAAGTAGAGATTTATATATTGTTTTGATAGATTTGGCCAAGGCATTTGATTCAGTTAATAGGACAGGTCTATGGCATTGTTTGAAATTAGTTGTCTGCCAAAATGTTTGTATTATACAGCTTCTTTATGATGGAATGAGAGAAAGTGTTACTACAGATGGAAAATATGAAGCATTTGAAATGAAAACTGCTATCAAACAAGGATGTGTATTTTTTTTAACATTGTTTCAATTTTTATAATAGTAGTCATTGGAATTATTTATAAGTGGTTTAATAAAATAGACATCAAGAAACAATACAGGTTTGATGGTGGAAATTTGAATCAACTAAGAGAGAAAACAAGAGCCACTACTTCTTGGATTCTGAATTTCCAGCATGCTGAAGATGGTGTGATTTTTGCCTGTTCAGAAGATAATTTTCGCAATGTATTTAAAGATTTAAATACAACATATAAAAACTTTGGTTTATTGATTAATGTTCAAAAAGCTCTATCTTTTTTTATCAGCCATGTAATGGGGGAAAAATCCTCAGCAACTTTTAGCTTTGGTGGTCATCAATTTGAAAATGTAAAATAGTTTAAACATCTTTGTAGTTTTTCAAGTAGAAAGATGGACTCAAATGTTGAGGTATAACACAGATTCAATGGTGCTGTTGCTTGTAACAAGTTAAAAGAGAGTATTTCACCTCTGGGAAAATAACTACTACAACTATGTTAACTATATACTGAGCTGTTGCCTAGTTTAATTTATAGCATGAAAGTATACATTAAAAATCCTGTCAGCATAGAATAAAGGCATTGTAAAAGTTTTACTTAAGGATGCCCTGTAAAATGTTAAAAATACCATAGCAACATCATAACCAATCAATATATATTTGAACTTTTTGGATAAAATAGCGCAGAGTCCGTTATTGTAAAATCATATGCCATTGGATAGGATATATAAAACAAATGAACAATGCAAGTCTTTCCAATAGGATATTTTATGATGAACTTGAATGTCCATAATTATCTAAAAAAACATTCTAAAAAATTGCAATGTCATTTCTACTGGGAAGATATGGCGAAGAATAGACTAGAATATACTGGAGAACTACATAAAAAAAAAATTTGTGGCGAAATGTGAAATAGGAGGGTTTTACTAATTTTGTTGTGCTGAATCCAAAAATGCATTTTGTTTTGCTGTATAACATCTGCTTAATTGACAATAATGCCAAATGTTATTTTGTCATTGCTTAAAATTATTTATAACTTTGTATTGACTGAATGGAATGTGTCACATTTAAATGTCAGTATGCAAATACATATTTTTTTCCTACACTAAATACAAGTAAAAGCTACTTTGCAAGCAATAAGATAGTTTGTATGTTTTTACTTATGTTTAATCTAACAAAACTGAAGCACTAAATGCTTGTTTTAAATTAATGATTCTAGTAACAGATTTAAATTACTAGCCCTACGTGAAATAAAAATTACACAGTTACGTACATACTTTTTATTAAGAAGTTAATCAAGAATATTTTTTTAAAAAAATGTTACCTGAAGCAACTTTTTAATGAAGCAAAAAAATGAAAAAATCCAAGAAAATATTGAAATCGCCATGACTGTGGCAAAAAATGTTGCTGAATATACTTCAAAATACTACTTAGACGGAATATTAAATGTCTGAGATTGCATGGAAAGTTTCTACAAATATGAATATTTCTATTGGTCTTTAAAACAATTTTTCTTTTTCAGAAATTGGGCAATTTAATACTTAGGTTTAACATTTTAAGTACAAAATTATGCATGCAGAGGAGAGAAATGTAACATACATGCAAAACTGCCTTCTGTGCACCCCTGATACACTAGCTATGGTGTTCTTAAAATATTACGTTATCTTTCTTATTGCATTGCCAAATCCATATATTATTAATACCATCTATGTTCTTTATTACATTTTACAATGCTTTTTTACAACCCACTATCACACTTTCGATTGCCCCAGCAATGCTTCGCTATCTCCAGAAAATGGACAAGCTTATTAATTTACATATACATTTGCATATATTACCATTTAATAAATCACAACAACTATTACTATTTTGGCTATGATTATGAGAGCTAATACCTCAAAGGTGCTTATCTTGGCTTAACTCATTTTGATTGTTTGCTATTAACAGCTTCTTCAACCAGCATTTTAAAGCATTTGTATATACTATATACTAAAATATTTATAATAAAAATTTTATGATTGAAAATTAAAATATGGTTTTTATACTACCAATAGTGCACACACATGAGCACAAATGAGTTTAAAAGATACATAGGGCGTGAATTTGCTGGATCGTGTCTTATAAATGCAACTAATAGGTTATCTTGAAAAGGAATTTCAACCTAACATTTCAAACTAAATAAGATAGGACTGGGATTTAAATCACTTCTGTTTATACAAATAATTTGAGGGAAGCATCTGGATTCTTATCTATATTCAAGCTTTCCTCATGCTCTTATTACAATGAAGTTTGTTATCTCTGTACTAGGCAAAAGTCAACAATAACATATGATTGCAATAAACATTAAATAATCAAATACCCACAAAGAATCACAACTAAAGTTATATAATTGTATTATAAAGAGAACTGAGTGAGAACATTTCTCAGCATTACGTCTTATAGTTGTAGATACTAAAACATGAGAATTGTGCTATAACTAGATGAGAAATGAAGAAATTGACATCATTCTCCACTCAAGGTATCGATTCCCATTAGAATAAGGTATTTTATCCTCACATCATGTTGGCTTGTGTAGTTAGAAAAAAATACATCAATATTTTTAATAACTATCTAAGTATCTTCCCCTTGTGACATAAAATTCTTATTATTCAAAAAATGAACTCCTATTCACATGGAGAAAGCATAAAGCTTCCAAAGAATATGGCATCCATGAATGAGAAAAATTAAAGGACAGTCGAAGTACAATGAAGTTTCAAGCCACTTAATTTGCTCCAGGTAGCAATGGAACAAGAAATAAAGGTTATCTTAACAGCTGACACTGAGAAGAAAACGGCACGAGGCAAATTGAAAAACAAAAATTAGATGCATAACTTATGAATAATAAAATATAAGAACAATTAACGAACTTGCAAATTCACTGTTAACATTTCATTCCCAACTTGTCTCCCTGTGGGTCATAATCACGTTACTAACTAGTGGGCGAGATGTTGTATTAAAATTAAGAACACTCGTCACACGACCATCCAAATATTTTTCCACTTCTGGTATAAAAATAATTTGATAAAACAATTTTTGATAGCTTAATTAAGTACAGATGTAATTAATGCGAAAGTCGAGTTATATTTTTTACCACCAAAAAACGTAAATACCAGGAAAATTATAAGTTACTGTGATATAATTAATCGATGGGAATGACGCCCCAAATTTAACAACCACTACATATTTAGAGGTTATCAAATTATATTAATACTTCTTTGCATCTAACGAACTATATTACTAATTTTTTTGTATCCTACTTCCCGGCACGGTTAAGCGAAAACACCACAACCGTTTCCATAATTAGTAGGAAATCATTCTACGAAGAACCTGGCAAGTATACCTTTACATAAAAAAGAATACCCGTGGCAACCAATAGATTCTTCGAGATAATTCTTCGATAACTTGGTTTACCGAAAGTTTCTATTTAAAAGTATTTACCTTTTAGATATTAAGTATCAAATCTTTTTCAAATACATACATATACAAATTTTAAATAAATTAAAACTTTGGCAATGAGTTTGAAAACTATTTAGTAAATAAAAATTTTAGCATAATTATTTTTTACATATTTTTCGAAATAGAAATAATTGCTTATATTAAAAAGAAAATTAAGAAGAAAAATGTTATAACATTTTGATACCCTCTGGTGGAATAAATGTAAAATGTAATACTTCAAAAACGCTCTAATTAATTTAAAAAATATTACAAACAAACACATTTGTTTGAGTTTTTTTTTTTTTTTTAAATCGTTAATTAATTTTTTTAAAATAAGAAATATAACAGAAAATTAAAGTTTAAATCATAGGTTTATTTTCCATTTAATTTTTAAAATCCGAATAAAGAAAAATCCGCTTCAACTCTCTATAACGTAAATACTGTTATAAGCTCATCTGCTGTTGGGTGTACAAAGAATGCGGACGTTTTTCGATAATAAGTCACAAATAATATTTTTCATACATTTTTGAATATTCAACCGCCACAGAAAACATTATTTTAAAACTGCATTTATAAGAAATACAATTATATGGTAATCCTACTTAGTAAAAAAGAATATATTTAATCTTTTAGTCTTCATTTATATGCGTTTAATCATTTATGCGGTGAATAGTTTAAAATTTCGCAGTCAGGATGTCAAAGCAATTCTAAGAAGCTGGGGAGTTATACTGGCCGTCAAATGTCGAATCACTTTACTGGCTTTTCGTGTATATAATTAAATTGTTAATAGAGTTTATTAAAATTTTATAATTTATATACATATAAACAGTGCATTTAATAATATATTCACTCCAGAAATTTTTTACATACAATCTGAATATCTTTGAATTGTAATAAAATATAATATATGCAAATGAGCCTAGATTATGCAGAAATGACTGATATAAAACCCTGCAATTGTCTACTCAAAGTGGTGCTAATATATTAAATATACACATAGATGTCAGTAAAGTGTTGACGAAATAATAATTAATTATATGGAATCGCTACATATACAAGATATAAACTACAATAAATGGTTGTGTACGAAAAAATTATACACAACCATATATTGTAGATTATTTGTAGATTATAAAAAGGCATTTGATTCTATAAACATTTCTTCAGTGATCAAGGTATAGATCCAGGATATTGTCATATTTTGAAGAATATTTATAAAAATGCAACAGCAACAATTAGATTGCATAATGATACTGGGAAAATCAACAATGAGAAGGGTGTAAGACAGGGTGACTCCATATCTCCAAAACTTTTTACAGCAGTGCTGCAATAAGTATTTTATGGATTAAAATGGGAAGCTAAAGGAGTGAAAGTAAATGGAGATTATTTAAGTCATTTAGATTTTGCAGATGATGTAGTCATTTTTGCAAATAATGCTTTAGAACTTCAGGAAATGTTGCAGGAGTTATCAGATGAAAGCAGTAAAGTAGGACTAAAGATAAATGTTAAAAAGACTAAAGTAATATTTAATGGATTTTCTCAAAATATGAAAATAAAGATTGATTATGATGAATTAGAAGAAGTTAACAGTTACAAATACCTTAGTCAAATTATTAATACAGATGGAAACATAATGGATGAAATTAATCATAGAATTAAACTTGGTTGAATTGCTTTTGGTAGAAATAACTTGATACTAAAAGGAAATATGCCTATGTATTTGAAAAGGAAGGTTTTTAATAAATGTGTTTTACCAGTTCTTATTTATAGATCTGACACTTGGACACTTAATAAAAGAGCAATACAGAGACTTCAGATCACTCAAAGAAGTATGGAGAGATGCATGTTGGGAGTAACAAGAAAAGATCAAAAATGCAATATATGGGTAAGAGAACAAACAGGTGTTACTGATCTCATTGAAAAAATTAAAATACTGAAGTGGACTTGGGTTGGACATATTGCTAGAAGAGATGATAATAGATGAACAGTTGAAATCTTAAACTGGATTCCAAGATATTTAAAAGACCCAGAAAAAGGCCACATGTGAGATAGATGAAATAAGAAAGTGTGCAGAGGTGATATGTAGAAGAGAATTTAAAGATTAGAGAAGATGGATTGAACTTGGAGAGACCTTCATCCTGCAGTCAATTGACAATGGTTGTTGTTGATGAAATTGTTGTGCCTGTGAATAAGTTAATCCAAACATCTACAGATTATAATTGATTTTAAAGATTATTAAATAATTTCTAATAATTATTTATTCTTTTATTGGCAAGTGAATAACTTTCATTGTTAAAGTTTAAATTGTTTTAGTTTTTCTCTTTTTATAAACTATATAATTCTATATATATTTCTTCCTTCTTCTTCTTCAGTAATTTTGTGTATTCATATACAACAATATATTTTACTAAATAATCACAGTCTTCTTACACCTTTAAGCAAATATTTTTTATTAATATAATAACAGTTTCGACTGTCCCTGGCAGTCTCCTTCAGATCTACAAAAATTCAAATATTATAATAATACAACCAAAACTTATATATACATCAATTCAAATATTATAACACTACAACTAAAACATATATACGTCAATAAACAATTAATAAATTTTATAGCTATATTAATACTCTTAATCACTATGCATCATTTATTATTATCTTAATCACTATACATTATTTATTACTGATGTATATATAAGTTTTGGTTCTATTTTTATAATATTTGAATTTTTGCAGATCTGAAGAAGACTGCCAGGGACAGTTGAAACTGTTATTATATTAATAAAAATTATTTGCTTAAAGGTGTAAGAAGACTGTGACTCTTTGTATAAAATTATTGATGTTACTCAGAAGATACTGAAAGAATACCCCTGAACACAGGATGGACAGTTCTTTGTGTTTATATGAATCTCTACAAACAGTAGCAGAATGATGATGCAGTTATGACTATAGCAGAACAAATTGTGCAAGAAGGCAGAACGGATCATTTTGTTAACTGAAAAATGTGAGTAAACATATAAAATGGCACTTATTAAATTATTGTATCCTTGAATTTGATGTAATAACCTTTTGATTTGAAAATATATGAACAGTTGAGTGATTTATACTTATTAATAGAATCAAAAATGACAAAGTTGCTATGCTTTTGTTGTTCTCTGGGAAAAATGTATTTCAAGTGGCAAAACAACAATGTGAAATTCTCAAAAGATATTCCATATGAGGAGTTAAAAGGCAAGTTGACTGCTTATTTTCAGCCTGCAACAACTACATGCCTAAGATTTAGAAATAGAAGTTACTTCAAGAGAGATATCAAGATTATGGTGTTGCATTCATAACTCCCACAAAAGAATGTAATTTAAATGGTGAGTTGGATATTTTAATGAATCAATTATTGTATGGAATGATGGGTTACAACTTCAAGAAAAATTTAATAAGTGAATCAAACTTTAATTATAAATACACACTGTTTTAATGTCGAATTATGCTTCAGAATTCCAAACTACTATATATGTGAAAAAGACCCCCAATAGCTGTTAATAAAACAGAAGATAATCTGAACTGTAGGTGCTCAATTAACAGGACATTTAGCTCACATTTGCTGAAAGAAAGACAAGAGTCCAAAACTAAGTTTAGACTTTAAATCATGGGGAAATAGCTAAGAAGGAAAATAATGTATATAGAGAAATAAAAGATACGTTCCCTTCTACTTATTTGTTTACTTATCTTTTTGATACTTCCTGTAACGACATGCACACACACAACAGGTGAATAAGATTAATGTAAAATTGTATTTTTTATAAATGCAATTTTAAAATAATGATTTCTGTGTCGGGTGTAGAGCTTTTTTTTTTTTTTCGCCTTTATTTTGGGAAAATAAAAATGGGATTTAAACTTTTTGTTTGTTTGCTATTTTTTTTAATTGATTGACGAAATTGAAAAAATAATCTTTGATAAATGTAAATGTCTCTAGCATTTTTAAAATTAATCAGAATTTGTTTTACGTATCGCATTTGTTCCGCCAGAGGGTGTCAAAACGTTACAACTTTATTTTTCTTAATTTTCTTTTTAAATATAAGCAGTTATTTTTAGTTTAAAAAATATGTTGAAAATAATTATGCTAAAATTTTTAATCCCTAAAACGTTTTAAAATTCATTGCTCAAAGTTTTAATTTATTCAAATCTTATATATAGATGTTTGAATAACATTGGATATATAATTTTTATAAACAATAAGTATATATAAAATATAAATTTTTTGGAATTAACTCCCTGTTGTTGTTTTTTTATTGAATGTCATGGGTTTGCTTTTAATTAAAGGTACACCTGTTATACACTTTGTAGTTGTGATATAGAGCTTTGACAGTGAAGAAGCAGGATACATTTTATAAGTCGATAAACGTTTAGTGTTTGATCTTCTACTTAATATAATGCCCGAAATAGAAAAATCGCTATTGGCGTCAACAAGGGCTTTGAGCATTCCATCATCAGACTTTTAATAATATGGATGGCTTAAGAGTTGGAGAGTGGAGAATATCGAAGCCTGTCCATTAAAGTTTGAAGATTTGCTATCTTAATGTAAACTGAGCACTGATTGTGGAAGATGATGATCTAAACCAACTGATGAGTGCTTGTTCAGTACGAAATACGAATATTGGACATCATTTATCTTTTTCACATGTATGTGGTCATTTATATCGATTATACAAGATGGAGTGGATAGCTGAAGGAAGTTTGAAAGTCTGTGTTTAAATCCATTCCAATTACATCTACTTTAATTATTTTGGGAAGGCTGGAAACATTTGTTTTTTGCTCAATTACAAAATTTCAGGATCATACAGTAAATGTCTCAAACAGACGATAGTATTTAATAATATTTCCAGAAATTGTGTTTTTTAGTATTGTTATTTTAAAGAAATACAATTTTATGGCAAAAAAATTTGTATTTCCACTTGATTTTTTTTCCATTGACAAGTTATTTTACCAGTAAATACACAAGTACCTTGTTTTTTAAATAAATGCTAAGAATTAGATGGAAGAAAAGATAATACTTTAATTGCCATAATGTATCGGTATAATAAACAACTATTAATAGTGACTAATTTCCAATTGGCTTGCTTATGTTTTTTTTTTTTTTTAAGATTATAAATTTTTGTCATTCCATATCAGGGTTGGAACGCTAGAACTACAAATGATATTTTTTACAATGTTCAAGATCTGAGAATGATATAGTGAAAATTACCCTACCGAAATACTATTCATTGTATTCGGGTTAATTTTAAAAATGTTAAAACATTTACATTTATCTAAGATTATTTTTCATCATTTATCTAGAGTGATTTTTTTCAATCTCGTTCATTAATTTTTCTTTAAAAAACAAGTATGATATAAAATTAAAGTTTACATTAAAGTGATATGAAATTAAACCTCACTTTTATTTTCTAATTAATTTTAAAATCCTAATAAAGGCACTAATGTTGCTGCTATATTCAATAAACGTAAATGCTCTTAGAGTAGCCGCAGTATATTCGGGAGATGGGCGAGTTCTTCGATAATAAGAACTGCATATAAATTTACCTATTTTTTTTTTTTACCAATTTTTAATGTTCCAGAGCCAAACTATTATTTTAAAATAGCATTTATAAAAAATACAATTATATAGTAAACCCATACTCACCAAAGAAGAATAATCTCAGTTGTTATTGATGCAGTTGATAGTTTAAAATCTGGCAGATAGAATCAAAGATATTATAAGAAACTCTGAGGACCCTAGCCATCAAGTTTCGATGTATTTTTTACCAATCAAATACTATAATTAACATTGATAACTCTTTTGATTGATAGTATTTTAAAAAATTAAACCAAAGTAGCTGCTTTTTACTTACTTATAAAGCAATTACCAAATAAATTATTTCAACATTGATACATATTTTACTATTATAGATCATTATTAAAAGTTTAGTAAAATGGCAATTAAAACTAATATTGTTCCAGGAGTCACATGTGGGTCATGTTTTCCCACCATTGGTTTGTACAGTGCTTGGAAAAAAATAATATCTATAACATTATACATGTTACAATGCCTTTTCACCAGCTTTGATGATCCAATCTCTCAATTCATTTTCCCATGATCAATATATGAACAAACTAGAAAATTATCCCATCATATTCTTGCAGTGGGGTTTAATTTTTGATTGAAATATGCTAATGTTATTTCAAAAGAAAAGGAGTTAGGTATAAATCCATATGTATTATTACAATGAGAATTTCCACCGAATTCTCACCCAATGGTATTTGATGGTAGGTTACATGAAAATCCATTTTTGCAAAATGTGTGGCACTTCGTAAGCATGGGGTGTGTTGTTTTCATTAGCTATTTATTTATGATCACGTGGTAATTTCTGCACAACCAAATATAACCATTTGACTTTGAAACAACACCAATGGACAATATCCAGTCAGAATCATCAGCTAGTTCAAATATTTACTTTTCTAATAGCTTTTTGATTTTACTCTGAATTTTTTATTACTAAAGAATTGTACTCTACTGAAAAGCAACTAATTCCACACTTATCATTACTTCCAATTCTGTGTGGCACACTTCAATTAAAGTAGACTCTTTTTAAATAAATTTGGGATTTTTTAACTTCATTTTCTATGCCTATCCTATTGCTTACAGTTTACTTAAGGCTCAAACATTTCTATTCAAGTAACGCATTCTACCTTTTACAATGAATAAGGAATATTTTTGGTCGTCCCCCCCTTAACATGATCTGATTTCTATTTACACTCAACATCCTCATTTCTCAATTGAAGTGCCATTTTGAATTTAACTATGAATGTTTCTCACTCTCTCTGCTTTAAGATGCATGTCTAAACTTCTGTCATCTCCAGTTTGACTAATTGTTACATCAAATTTTAATTGAAAGCAATATTTATTCTTTCTATTAAATTAGTACTATATGATTATATTTTTTGTGATTCTTTTGTGGTGACTATCTTTCATAATATTTTTTTTCATTTATCTGATTTCATTAGTTTACAACATGTTTTCTTATATAATTTCCAATCCCATAGGCCCAAATAGGTCTTGTCTTCTCTCAACAAATTTTTGGTTGACTAATTTTACCACAGTAATAATATCATTTCTGCCCTTGTTTTTTATTTATTTACTAATTTTTGAAAGCCCCTTTAATAGTTTGCATTCACAGTGTCCCAGTGAAAAGCTTCCGGGATCTCTCTCCAATCTACTGATATCAACTCTGGATCAATGATATATTACATAGTGGCATAGTTAATTATTCATAGTAAAATGTTTAAAGTATTAGCATGTTTAGATCATAAATTATGACATGAAATTGACAGGGTGTTTCATACTTTTATAGATTCAATGCTGTATGTGCTATTGTAAAATACATGAAAATATTCTTGTGATTCATGACTTCATTTCCACATTCAATATGTCATATTTTAAATGTTTCAGTAGAAGTTCTGCCTATTTAAAACAAAATTTAGTATTAGCATATTATTCTTACCATGGGTTATGGTACGAAGCAGACAATTACATTTCGATTTGTAACCTATAATTCAGATATACTAATACTTTACAATTATTGTGGTGAATAGCCAAACTATTAAATAATATGTGCAAAATGAGAATTAGTAAAAGAGAGAAAAGAACCATGTAGAGAATATAAGTATACAATAAGAAAAGAGAAAAAGATATTAATGCTAAATGGGAAAAGTACTTAGAAAAGAAGAAGTTAGCTGAAATAGATAATTATAGAGAGAGAATGAAATTGAATAGTAAATTGTTGGACGATATTAATAAAAGTGGAAGAGATAGGAGTAAAAAATTTTGAAATTATGTTAAAAGAAGGAATGTAGGGGGGGAGAGAGAGATAGTATTACTAGATTATGAGGGAATAGAGTGTAGCTCTAGAGAAAATCTTAAATAGATATGTAATGAATATAGAAAAGATGTTAGATGTGAAGAATAGAGTGATAGAAAACATGAAAGCATATAGTAATGGGAATATTAGGTTTACAAAAAATGAACAGAATGAGGTAGAGAAGAAATTGAAAAGTGGAAAGGCAAGAGGTTTAGATGGATGGGCAGCAGACATGGTAATGAATTTAGGATATAGGGCAAAAGTAAAATTATCCTGTTTTAATAAAATGGCATAGAATAGAGTTTTCCCAAGTAGTTGGAGTAATACAAGAGTAAGATTATTTAAAGGAAAGGGTAAGGATCATAGAAAGTTGAATAATTATAGACCAATAGCAGTAATATCACTTTTATATAAAGTTTATAAATAACAATGAAAACAAATCCATATTCTTCGAGCACCAAAAAACAACAGGCCATGTGTTCGAACCCACTATGGCAAGGGCACTATGCATGGAATGCAATGATATAAAACGAAAAATTAAAGAGGCATGCTTTATTGCAAATGACAATTGTGCAATAAACTGGAAAGAATCGTGCTTTGCAGTCTCCAAAAAATGGTTGCTAAAATTTTACATAAACCAAAACTAAACTTCAGTTAAAAGTAGGCTATGATTATGGAGACACAAGGTCTCTGAAAGCGCTAAGCCATATAACTTGTAATAAGATTGAGACAAGCTTCACTTTTTTTGCGTAAAGCACAATTTAAATTATTTACTAATCAAAGGTGAAGTAAAAAACTAGTATTTTATAAAGTTTTCTCGTATATAGTGGCTAGAAGAGTTGTAAAATGGATGGAAGGGAATAATGTAGTGGGGGAAATGCAAGGTTTTAGATTAGACAGGTGTATAAAAGATAGTTTATTTGTAGCTACACAATTTATGAATATGAGTAGGAATTCAGGTAAACAGTTATATATGAGTTTTATAGATATAGAGAAAGCATATGATAGAGTAAATAGAAATAGATTATGGATAAGTTTAGCAAATTTGGGAATGGATGAAGCTTTAATAGATATTATTAAGAAATTATATGAAAATAATTATCATATATATCAATTAGGGAATCTAGAATCAGTTAAATTTAAAAATGGGGTGGGACTAAGGCAAGGATGCCCTATGTCACCTATTTTGTTTGTGTTGTATTTGAGTGAAATGGAAAGAGCAAGAGAAAGATTAGGAAGAGGGGTAGAGATAACGTTAATAGGTAGTATATATTTTGTCAGGTCTTTTTTTTTGTGTGGATGATATATTTTTGTGTGCAGAAATAAGAGAAGATATGGAAGTTATGCTGAGGACATGTGCAAGGGTGGGTAAAAGATGGGGATTAAATTTAGTGAAGAAAAATCAAATATAATGATGGTTAATATTGGGGAAAGAGAAGATGTAGAATTTTTTTTGGGAGATATTAAGTTAAGTGTGGTGAATACATATAGTTATTTGGGAATTATTTTAAATAATCAGAAAAATTATTTGGATGAATGGGAGAAAAAATTGATAAATGAAGCAAAGAAAAGAAAGGGATTGATAAAGAAATTAACAGTGTTTTCATATAATAAATATGATGTAATTAGAATTCTATATGGAAAGGAGTTGCAGTAGCAGGGTTAACATATGGTAATGATGCATTATATGTTAGTAAAGAGGTATTAAATTACTTAGAAAAAGTTCAAAGGGAAGTAAGAAGACATGCATTGGATGCAGATGTATGGACAGCAAGGGAGGCAATTCAAGGAGAAATGGGATGGTCAAGTTTTCATATGAGAGATGCAAAAAAGTAAAATAAAAATGTTTGGTAGATTGCAGTTTATGGATAATAAAAGAGTACCCAAAATAGTATTTTATTGAGTTATGAGTAAAGGGCAGGTAACAAGATGGGTGAGAAAGGTAATGTGGTATGCAAAAGATTTGGATAAAGAATTTATATCAGTATATTTGTTCAAAAGATGGGATGATTGTGTTAAGAGAATTGTTGAGTGTTGTAGTAGTAAGGAATGGGATAAAAGAATAGATTTATTAATAAAGAATAGGGAGTTAGAGAGATGGAGAAATAGTATGGACAGTAAAAAGTTTAAATATATATAGAAATAAACAGAATATTAGGTGTGAGTTAATATATGATAATAGTAAGGAAAGTAGTTTATTATTTAAGGCTTGAACGGGATCTTTAGCTACAAGAGAATATACATGTAAATGGAAAAATATGGATGATTTATTTTGTAAATTATGTAAGGAAGGAATAAAAAATATTAGGCATTTGTTAATTGAATGTAAATGCTTGAAAACAGAAAGGGTACATATAATGAAGTTATGGAAGAATAAATATGAAAAATGTGATTATACAGAAAGTGAATTATTGGTTTTTATGCTGGGTTTGGGAAAAGATAAGGGGGATTTAGATATAAAGGTTATAGAGTTGACAAAGATTATGTTGTGGAAATGGGATGGAGCAGAACATGGGAAAATTTAGAGTGGGGAATGGAAAATAAAGTGGCTAACAGGTTTATCTGGGCATAATTGCTGATATTCTTGACTTCGTTTAAGGAGAAGCCACAATACATCACATCACAATCACCTTTCATTGTATAACGGTCGGAGATGATGATGAAACAACCAGTCTTACCGCATCTGCCGACAGAGCGCCACTAGGCTACTTTGAACCTAGAAAATTTATAAAGTCGACAGATACGTGCTGTTAAGATCACGGCTGTCAGCCCTAGTCACTAGCTCAAGTAGACACAGAAACTTATATATTTAGTAAAATATATTTTTAATAATAAATAATAATAAAGGCAATCACTGTCAGTATTAATAACACAAAAAAAGGATTTTATTTACGTATATAATTAATAACGCACAAACTTCAAAAATAATTTTTATAACAAAAGAAAGTTGTTTTATTCTGTTTCATTAGTTATTATTTTATTTGTTTTTAACTTTTATTCTTAATCTTAGAAGTGTTGAGTATAGATGAGCTACCCAGACCACGCACCTAAAAGACTTTCAAACATTTGATTCCGGGCTAAAAAATCTGCAGCCACACCAATGCTCGCTTCCAGATATATATCAGCAACCAATGCAATATGAACAAGTTAGCATCGAATCACGCCGCCAGGAATGTGCATCTGAACAGCGTGATATTTTTGGAGAAATCATGAGCTTCAACCAGTATAGGAAAGTGCTTCTATCTGGCGAAGGAATCATGTATGTAATATAAAGAAAACACGCTACGTATGGATGGGAGAGCGGTCTTATCTTGCCGACTTAATCCATAGAGCTGGAATGGGTTAATGGCGCAGGAAATACGTCTGCGTCCATTTTCAACGATATGACTACCTCTTTGGGGTCATGCATTCAGTTGGACTCGTCGCCCTAGGTGCTAACATACTTCACATTACATTGATATAAACGTCCATATATCTCTCCACCAGCATTGACACAACTATGAAACAAATAGTCCGAAATCAAAACCCTCTTTAAAAGTAACATATTTAAACTAGTCTAGCAGCCATCTATACTCAACTAACATTTAAATCATTTTATTAATGTAATTCAAAACAAAAAATATTTAGTTTATAGTTTTAAAATCATTTTAAAATGAGCATTATATTTAACTTATTTTCTTTCCAGAAATACTATTTTAACCTATTTTTAAAATTTAATAATGCACAAATAACGAGGTGTTTCTATTTTTAAATTTAAGTTTGCAATCGCAAACCCCTACCCTATTACAAACAGATATTAATTAAGCATGAGTAAAAATAAAAATACAATACATTTTATTTTTAAGAGATTACGTTTAAGACTTTAAATAAGAGTTTATAGAAATAAAGTTCAGGTTTGCTTGAGAGAGAAAGTCTATTATTCATTTAAAGACAGATAAAGTTCGAAGATTTTAAAATTAACAGTTTATATTTCATTTATAAATTTATACTTTCCTTTGTTCGTGCTTGTTCCTTCGCGAGGAAGATCCAAATTTATACAAGATCCATTTCTTGTGGGCGATGACGATTTATGAAGACGCATTTACAATGTTTTCTGAAGACGGTACCAGTGGTTTGATCCTGGGATCCGTGGAGAAGAAAGCTGCCTTCGGCCGGCCGCACCGAAGGAAGCCCGATGAAGCTAATTACATTTTTTTTTTTGTGACGGCGATAACTTTTAAAATTATTTTTACAGATGAATTCAAAACTTTAATTTTCTGATTCTCCAACTAACTAAACAATTATTGTTTTGGATTTTCCTTTTATAGTCGTCGGGCACCTTATCTCTGGAATGCACGGATTCATCAAACATATTTCATTATTTATATTTTATTGGTTAATTCAGTTTGTGGCCAAGTAGATTTTGGGTTTATGGCTAAGTAAATTTTTCCACTGAGGTCTGTGTCTCTATCTCTGGGTGGGAACTCTTATCTATTTCGTAATCATTTCTTTAATTGTGATTTTGCCTTAAAGATCTGTTTGTAATTTTTTTATAATTAAAAAAATCTTCGCTATTATTAAAAAGGTTTTTATTATATATTTTATTTAAAGATTAGAATCTTTGCTTCGATTCTATAACTTATTTGTTTTTTTTTAAACTTATTTTAATGTTTAAATCAATCTAACATATTAATAATCAATAATTCGTTATTTGTGCATTTTGACAGTTTGTTTTTAATTCTGTATTAGATAAAAAAAATTACTATTAAAATTTGAATGTAACGCATATATATATCCCGTTACAATTGGGACACACTTGTATGACAGGCTTAGTTTTTCACAATTCAGAAATTTTATATATATATTTAAACAAGGAATTTGTGGAAAGAAAATAAAAAAATAAGGTGGAAAACTTAAATATTGCAATTATTAGAGAGAGAAAATGAAAAAGATAATTGAAGAATTCATACTTAAGGTGGTGTGTTAATTATAACATTACCCTGCATGGTTTATATCAGTGATAGAATAAGGGACTCTAATGGATGATCCATAGATTGCAGCTTATTTCTGTCTCTTCCAGCCCTCAGACTTCTTGTGAAGATTCATAAGAACTCCTGAACAGCAATCCATTTGATTATCTTTCATTTATAATGTAAATTAATTTTAAAATATTTCTGCACTATTGTAGTATTATCAGCATCATTTTTAACTATTATGGATCTAAAATAACAGTACCAAATTCTCCCTACAGTAATGCTACTATGTGAAAGTTTTCATAATCAGTGGATGCAGGAAGGTTTCTGCATAAAATCTTTATCTACTGCTACTCATCCAATATTCCCAAACTAGTTTCTAGCATGTGCTTTCATCAATGAGGAGCCTTGGATTTGAGAGCACTGCATCTAGATTTAGGATCTAATGCAACTCTTCACCAGCCATTTTTTTTATCTATTTGGTTAACTATAAAGTTAGGAGCCCAAGCTGAAAACACTATAATGTTTCCAACCCAAGCTCATTTGCTTAAGGAGAGGTATAAAACCACCAAAAATCACATGATCACCGTTTCATATACTTTACACATGTTAATACCAAACTCTCCATACAATAGTGTCACACTGTGCAAGCCTTCATAATCCATAGATGCAGGAATGTTTATAGTTAACCAAATAGGTAAACAATGGCTGTTGGAGGGTTGCATTAGACTCTAAGATCTAGATACAGCACTCTCAAATCCAAGGCTCCTCACTGAAGAAAGCCACAAGGTAGAAATTAGTCTTGGGAAGTTGGATTAGTGTGTAGTAGATAGATATTTTATGCACAAACCTTCCTGCATCCATTGATTACAAAGGCTCGCATTTGGTGGCACTATTGTATGGAGAGTTTGGTACTCTTATTAACAGCATTTGTAAACATATGAAATGGTGATTCATGTAATGTTTTGATGGCATTATGGATCTATTTCAGGATGAATGTTTTTCATGTTTAATCCATTTTCTCTGATCTGTGGCTTGTTTTTCATATCGTATCAACAAACTTCCACATTTTTTCAATATATCTCATATGTGAATCCTTACTAATTACTTTACAATTTATTGTAATCCAGTTTAAGTCTTCAGTTGTCTACCTATGATGAACTCTTCCAGAAATATGTTCAACCCAACTTACATTTCAGTTTCAATAAAGTCAGTGAATTTTTTTCTCTCACTTATTCCATTTTTTTTCTATCTTATTATTCCCAGTACATATCTTTCCATATTTAATTATTAAATGAAAATAAAAAAGTCACTAAAATTAAATATGAAAGTAATGTTCAATGGCGTTTCTGAAAAGAAAAAGAAAGATTGATAATCATGAATTAAACGTTTACAATTGCAAATACCTTAGTCGGATTTTTAATACATTAGAAACATAGTAAATAAAATTAAGCATAGACTTAAATTTAGATAGTGTGCTTTTGGTAGAAATAACTTAATATTGGAAATAAATATGCCTATATGTTTGAAAAGAAAGTATTTTAATAGGTATACCCTACAAATTCTTGATTCTGGATCCAAGACTTGCCTACTTACAAGAATAACAATATAGAGATTTCAGGCCACTGCAATGCAGTATTAGATTTACCCATATATAAATTTAATGTTTTATACATGATCTGTGTGTATTTGCAATGATTTATTTAATTTTAAATCCTCTCAAACATCTATTTCATTTAATTATAAAATTAGATGTCGTTTAGAAGAAATATTTTCTCACTAAACATCACATGATCACTATCTCATACTAGCACATAATTGTTATTAAACACTTCAAAACAAAGCAAAACTCTCCATATAGTAGTGCCACTTGTGCTAACGAGCAATTAATGGATGCAGCATCCATTGATTGCTCTTGTTAGCACAAGATGGCACTACTAAATATTTTCTCATAATTTATCAACATAATGAATTTAAAAGTACAAGTTTCTTTTCCTATTATCTATAATTGAAATGAAATATGAAAAAAATATATAGTTAGCATTTATATATGTGTGAGCAGTAGAAGTATTGATTACTTTTATAATATGCTCTAAGTTTGGCATTGGCTATATGATAATAGCCTGTTTTATAATGCATTTCTTTTAAATCAAGTCATAAAGGATGGCTGATGATATGATTACTATTGGTCTTACTGTTTTGCTCATCACTCATACTTTCTTATATCCCACTCCTATGTCTATGATTGAATCCAATCGAAAATATGCTCAGCAGTTCATAATTACCTACACCAGTGGTATTCAAACGTTTTAGCAGTACAACCCCGCATGGGACATCGAGGTAACATGTCGACCCAAAATTTAAAAAATCAACAATCTAATTCTAATTGCTCAAAAACTAGGACTAGGTAATATTAAAAATTAGGAAGATGTTTTATTTTTTATTTCATACAAAATAAACATAAGTGTCAATACGTGTACAATAAACTGAAAATCAACTCTGTAGTTACCAAAATATTAGTTTGAAAAATTGACTAGTATTAATCATTTATAACTAGATAATTAAAATATGGCATATAACATGTAGAAGCTTAAAAAAATTTAGTTTTAAAAAACTACAAAAGGAAAATATTTAATGAGCTCTATGAGCCTGTTTCTTGTTTACAAGTAGTGATATTTCTGGTTCTATTTTGCTAATTTGTTACGGTATTTAGATTTTAGGTAGAGAAATTGGGGAAATCCCATCTCACACATCTAAGATGAGGCAAATGGTAATAATACCTTTAGAGCTGTATCAGACAGTTCTGTATATTCATTTCAAACTTTAAGCCCAAAATTACTCAATTCAAGCTCTTTGAAAACAAATTTTAATTCTCCATCAGATGATAACTCAGTTTTTCACTTAAATGAAGTGATAAATTTTTGGATAATACACACTGAAAGATATTTCGAATCCATTCAGAGTCAGAAAAATCTTCCGGAAAATAAGTATTAAATTGATATTTAAGATCTGTCAAGTGAGTTGTTATATGTTTAATAACTGATTGAATAACTTTTAGTTTGTTTTCTATGACAAAACTTTCTAAAGTAGGAAATGCTGCAAAATTTATCTCCTTGCAGTATGAGCACCACAAATCTATTTTCTTTGTAAAGGCTTTGATTTTATCATTGACCATAAATATATTTAATTATTCACCTTGAAGACTTAAATTCAACTTGTTCAATTTGAGAAAAATATCACTTAAGTAAGCTAACCTACATAGCCATTCTTCATCAATTAAAAAGTGTATACATTTTTTTTATCTTTATTATTGTCATTTAAAAATACAAACACCTCATCTTTAAGTTCAAATAGTCTTGTTAGGACTCTACCCCTCAAAAGCCAATGCACCTCTGTATGTAAAAGAAGCTGCTAATGTTCACTGGCCATTTCTCTGCATATATGGGAAAAAATTATTCTGTTCAGAAGATGCACCTTTATAACATTTATTATTTTAATTCCAGTATCTAAGACAAACTTTAAGTCCAATGGCATGTTTTTTGATACAAGCGCTTCTCTATGAATCATACAGTGAACCCATGTTACATTAGGTGAGACTTCTTTGATTCGGGATAGAAGTTCCACTGTGTTTTCCAACCATGGCATGATCTCCATCACTGCACATCCCCACACAATTTTCCAAAGAAATATTGTTTCCTGTGATGTAAGAATTTACCACTTTAAATATTTCTTCTCCCATAATACTTTGTAGTTCCTTGCAAAAAAGAAAGGTTTCTTCAACTTCATTTTTGTATTCATATTTTCCAAAATAAATTAGTTGTGCAGCATTTTGGCAATCGGTGGATTCATCCAACTGAAGACTGAAAATTTTTACTTTTTTGAATTCTGATTATAAGTTCATTTTCCACATTATCTCCCATTTTGACTATTCTGCGACTAATTGTTGTATCAGAGAGTGGTATTTGATATATCTGTTGCTTTTCCTTCTCACCAAACATAATGCCTACTATATCTTGAGCTGCTGGAACAATTAACTCTTCAACAATTGTGTACAGCTTGCCAGATTTAGTTATATGATAGCTTATTCAGTAAAAAGCCTCCAATGAATTTTTGTTAATATTGGTAAAAGTATACATAAAGTTTTGCTTACATGTCAAATGCCCTATTTTTTTCTGAAAAAATTCAATGGTTTTATCTTTGGATTCTGGTGTTTGGTGTGTAGGTGCCTCAGCAGTTTATTTGGTTTCAGTGACTCATTTGACAGTACTGTCAGGCACATAAGGCATCTAGCCCTTGGTTTATCATCTTCAGTGCATACAAAACCATATTTTATAAATTCATTGTCAAACTTACGAACTCGTTTGTTTGGCTTTTACTTTTTTATGTCTTGACTATATTGAAGAAGCTTCCAAACGTATTTGGTCAGTGTCAGAAGTTAAAACAGCTGAAATCGAAGCACTCTTCTCATCATGTTTCTTCATTGTCTGTTTTTTCAATTATCCTACCAGTTTTTAGCCATGAGGGTTCATAAAATTTATAACTTTAAAAATATCACAAATACTAAGTTAAAAAAGAAATTTTACACTAAAATAATAATTAAACTCACAAATGTGTCACGATGACTTATGTAAATAGAATATGCGCCGTCATCACTTGTTTGCCAAGTCATGTGATTTGCCAAAAGTGATGTTACACGACGTCATCTGAGACATATCCAACTTCTATTTCTTTGAAGTCATCGTTTTTAAAATAGAGTAATCTTCTAGAATTTAATGAAATTTTACATTTAAAAAATTAATATTTTTTCTCAAAAATTTTTGTCAATGATGTATTTGTAATCAATTAAATTTATTTACAATTTTTTTATCCATCTTGTGACCCCAAAGTAATTTTTTATGTCCCCATTTGGGATCATGACTCATAGATTGAATACTACTGGCCTACACTAATAAAGCTTTGCTATTAATACATTGTTTGTACATCTTATCTATATTTACTTACAATAATGATTTAGCTTATGTCATTAATGATGTTGGAATGATGATGATTTCCATTCACCCCCTTCATTTCCATTCCATTGCAATATATATATATATATTGTTAAAAAAATTGTTGATTGTTATTGATATTTGAATTGTCTAAGTGTTGACTGGTTTTTAATGATATATATATATTCAATTACACCAAAATCAAAAGTAATTTTGTATAACATGTAGTATATTCCATAGTCGGTAACATTATTTTATATATACATTTATACAAATTTTTATTATTAAAAATGTGTGTTTATACACATAGGAGAATTTTGGACTTGGACATTTAACAGAAAAGTAATACAAAGATTATAATAATTCAATGATGTGTGGAAAGATGTAAGTTGGAAGTAAGATGAAGGGATCAAAAGGAAATACTTGGGTGAGAGAACAGACAGATATCACTGAATCCATTAAGAGACTGAAATAGAGTTGAACTAGATACATTGAAAAATGATAATAGGTGGCCAATGAAAGACTTAAATTGGATCATAGGAGATTGTAAAAAAACTGAAAAAGAAATTGCATGTAAGATGAATGAATTAAATAAGGAAGTTTGATGATGTAATACTGAAAAAAGAGCCTATGGATCAGAAAAAGTGATTTAAACTTGTAGAGACCTTCATTTTTCACTCGATTAATAATGGTTAAAAATGACAATAATCTCTAGTACAAGATTATTTCAAAGGCTTACTCAATATTCCAGATGATATTTCTAAATTACTCCTTTAGAATAAAAGCAATCCACCCCTCTTCTGTTAGCCTTAAAATTAAGTAATTTTTTAATTAAAAGAAATTAAAAAAATGAAGACATATCTTTTTCTAAAATAAAACTATTGAATTTTTTCTTCAGATTACATCATATTGCATGCAGAAAATTATGTAACATAAATTTTATATCAAGATGTGTATAATATTAAAATATAGGTATATTTTATATCCATGGAGTTTAGATATAATTATAGTGGATTTGAACTCAAGCTTTCAAGCTCCCTTAATTATATATATAAATTATTGCCTGATTTATGAGAGTCACTATATGGCATGTGACAGCTGGATTATTGGTATATAGCTTCAGAAAAACATTTCTTTCCCAGTATTTCTTTAAGTGATTACTTGGCACTTATGTATCATCAGAAAACAGAAGGAAAATTGTAAGGCAAGCACTATGTTTTATTATTATAAAATCTCTCTCAGACATGTTACCATGATTGTAGTTTAAATCGGCTCCAGAAATATAAACCTTTTTTTTTTTAATTTTTAGTGATTTAATTGTTGACCATTCATATCAATACATGGTTAAAATACATTCAGAACATTTTACAATAATCAAAAGCATCAATATTAATTTCAAAGATGGCGGAAATATTAACAAGTGAGAAGAGAGAATTAAAAGTTATAGAAACTGAAGATAAAACTAGTAATTATATTAATGAAGAAATGATTCTAGATAAAATACAACCTCTCCTCATTACCCACACACAGAAAACAGAAGGAAAATTGTAAGGCAAGCACTATGTTTTATTATTATTAAGAAAGATATTTTAGCCTTTGTAAAATCTCTCTCAGACATGTTACCAGTTAAAAATGATTGTAGTTTAAATCGGCTCCAGAAATATAAACCTTTTAATTTTTAGTGATTTAATTGTTGACCATTCATATCAATACATGGTTAAAATACATTCAGAACATTTTACAATAATCAAAAGCATCAATATTAATTTCAAAGATGGCGGAAATATTAACAAGTGAGAAGAGAGAATTAAAAGTTATAGAAACTGAAGATAAAACTAGTAATTATATTAATGAAGAAATGATTCTAGATAAAATACAACCTCTCCTCATTACCCACACAAAGTAAAATAGGAACACAATGTGAACTTTGCAAAGCAGATGAAGAAACTCTGGAACATATGTTCTACCACTGCTCATTCCTATCTCAAGTAACAGTAAAGCTGACAGAGTGTCCCACTAAACAAAAGAGACGTGCTTTCAATAGACAGAGCATTAAAAAATGGAAAATTTGCCACAATTAGATTAGCAACTTATTTCCTCTTTGCCCTGTGGCTCACGAGATGTCAGTTAAAATTTAAATCGGACACTCATGAACCTTGGACAATCTACAAAGAAATTATCTGCAAACATTGAAGAGAGATAATGTGCTGGTACCTGAATGGCTTTATGTTGAAACCTAGGAGCAGCTGACCATAACAAATGATAAGACAGTATCTTAGAGATGATCATCAGAATATTAGTCTTACTATCATTACCATACATAATCAGAATGAAGTCAGTGCCAAAGCAATGGCAGACTGGTATCCAGAGATATGGTCATTATAAAAGGTTATTCATGATGAGGTAACATCTCAGAGACTAATCTCAAATTCTCAGATTCAAATGACATCAGAAATAAAATGGCATTACATTCATGTATGGATCGCTGACCTCATAATGATGAAGAGGGGTACCTCAGAAACTTTTCCAGAAATCAAAACTTTCCTTAGCTATCAGAGCAATGCTGCATTATTACCAAGATGATGATGAGACATCTCAAACATTTTTCCAAGATTAGCAATACAATCTAGCAATCAATTTATTTATTATGTACTATGAGGCTAAAATCAGCCACTCTTAAGATGATAATGAGGCAAAGCCTAAAAACTTGCTCAGAAAAGCAATTTCTGTTAATAACTAAAATATATAATACAATGTATCTAATGTAATGTATGTTAAGATGTGACACTTGTATTTTCCTTAATAATAAAAGAAAACAAGTGAAAAACATCTAAAAAGAAAAAGATTAAATACACACAAAGAATTAATTCCTCAAAACATTAATAAACAAAACTATTTACAGCTTTGCATGATAATAAAAAGATGATAAAGGAAAACTGATTAACATTTTTGATTCAACCTCACCAATGTAAGTTTTAAAAAAAAACATCCAAATTACTCTCAAATTAATGTGAACACATTTGCAAATTAAATAACTATTGATATAAAGTATTTTATAACATGAGAATACCTGAAATATTGATATTTTATATTATTTATTCAACACTGAAAATGGCTGAAGAATTTTTATTTGTTCATCCTTCATATTCAGATTATATTGAGGCTTTAGATAAAGTAGGTCTAATCGATAAAATCAATTAGGTTTCTCTTTTGCTCTCAAAAGATGTTTGGAGGTCATATATTTAATAACAGAAAATAAAATAAGAGTGAAAAACCTTATTCAAATGTTAAACAGAAATAAAATTTATTATGTTTCAAAATATTCAAATCCCGTAATTTCCAGAAAAATATGGTATAACTGATCAATAAACCTTATTGGAAGCAATATCAAATATTGCACCTGTTGTAATGTGCAAAAATAGGCAATAAATCCATGCAAGCAAATAGTTTTGATTTTTATTTAAAAATGGAAAAAAAAAAAAAACAGCTGAGGATATATCATGCATATTCATAAATAAATAGATTCCCACATACTGTGCATATTAACTGGATGTTTTAAATATCACAGATGAAAACATTGTATAATGAATAAGTGTTCTATTTGTGACCTTTTTAACAGAATTCAGCACAATTGTCCTCACCTTTTAACCTATCATAGTCTTGAGTCTAAGACAGAGAAAATACTACTGCTGGTTTCATATTAAAAACAATGCTGACATATAAAGTACAGAAGAGTTTGAGCAATTCAGTAATAACAATGACTAATGCTACTCGCTTTATTAATTATTATTTGAGAACTTAAAAATGTAACAAATCAAGAAATTAAAATATTTCAAAACAATATGTGCTATTACTAATAGTTGAATGTATTTGGAATATTCAAATAAATTTTTCTAAAGACATTCTATTCACATATTAGATAATAGAAATAGTCCAATATAAAAATACAAATATTAATCCACCTTCTTTCATAATCCAATTACAAGAAATAAACCAATCCTCCTTCCTATTAGGTCAAATATATTATCATGTGAAATGTCTTCTGAGGAATAGAAGTTATTCACAAAAGAAAGACAAATCAATTCTATATTTTTTAAAAAAGACATAAAAATAAAAAGACTTCTGTCACTAAGACAAAAGATACAAAAAGATTCCAACAACCCTAATGATAAGACAATTTCAGAACATACATTTCAACTTGTCACACAATGAGCAGTTGTGATACATAATTTGTGCCCCTTATTATTAGGGACTAAATACCTAGTCTGAAGTTATTAAATTTATCACGTTCTTTAGTAGAATATCTTTTAATGTATTAGCCATCACTGAAACAAAATTCACTCACAATATTAATCAAATGTTTTTAAATTCTTATCTAACTAACTATTGGTGTACTATTCTTTTTAAAATAATTGTCCTGCAAAGAAGTGTTGCTATCTTAATCAATAAAAAAATAATAATTAATAACTATACTTGAAGAATCACATATATAATCATATCTCTGGATATTTCAAGCATTAAAATTATTCTCCTTGCCTATCATTCATTCAAGAGGGGCATACACCTATCTCAACTAATAGGCTTATTAACAACACTAAGGACACTATAGCTTCTGATCAGACTCCACAGGCTGTGTACAGAGTGGCATACCCTCATAATGGATGCAAAGCATCATACTATGGTGAAACGAGAGCCACCATAGCTACTAGGATATCACAACACAAATATAGATACAATTAGGCACATACAAATCCAGAATGCACTTCAATTTTTGCTCAACACAAAAATTGTCAGGATACATGTTCGAACCCACATCTGCAAAATTAGTTTGTACTGAGAGGCATGATATTAGGCAAAAGCATACTTTATAGCAAAGGACTCTTTCGCCATCAATCGTAAGGATGCATCTAAAAGATGGTCTTAGTGACTCATTTGCATATCAGATTTATTTATATAATGATTCCAAAGAAAGGATCATGACTGGCTATGAATATGAGAAGTACATCTTCTTGAAAGCGCTCAGCCATTTAATTTAGTTTTCAATTGGTTGTTATAGCTTTACGTTGGATGTGTGAAAGCACGATTTAATATTATTATATTGAAGACAAATGTAAAGTATAAACATACAGGTTATTACTTAATACTATCAATCAATAAATCATATCCCACATATATTTGGGTGAGTTTAACTGCAAAATGTAAAAGTTCCTAAGGAAATTGAATTGATAGTTAATATCTCATAAATAAACTGTATATCTCAGAAAGATATTAGTCAAAAACCTTACATTTATTTTCAAATAGTAATGTGATATCTTTTCATCTAATTTCTGAGTAAACCAAATCATTACCACATCAGTATTTTTAATATGGCAAAAATTTAGCACCAAACATCATAAAAGAAACACACTTCAGTACCTATTTTAGAAAAATGAAATTCAACTTACTTTACAACTGAATACTGATCATCTGTTAAAAATTCTTAACAATGACTTTATGAGAATCAACAAACATGCATCAGACAAATAAATTTATGAAAGATCTTCAAATCATTTCTATCAAATCATGCAAGATATTTTATTAAAAAAATCTCTAACGTATTAAAGAAGATACTTTTATCATAGTAAAAAAAAATCAACACAGTAAATTATGTGATATTATTCAGGAAAATATACAGACATTACAATTCAGATATATAATTGAGACATCTAATTAATAAACTGGTCTATGACTATGAAATGTACCCAGATGAGATCACATTAGCAAAGAGAAATTCAGACATTAAAATAATAAAAATGGTAATTTTTTTTTTAAAAAAAATTTTTATTAAATAAATATATTAATTAAAATAAAATTAAAAAAAAAAAATAAAAATAAAAAAAAATATTTTTTTTTTTTATTAAATATTTTCTTTTAATATTTCTATTCTAGAATCGGGAGGGGGAGTGAAATCAGGAAAAGGAAAGGTAGAGACCAGGTGTCGTCAAAGACTTTATGGTATAGTGATGTTTGGTTTCGCCCAAAGAAGATATGTGGGGAGCAGAGGAGAGCAGTTTTTAATAGCAAGAACTCTATCGATTGAGTTGATTCCGCGAAGGTTATCAGCTATTTTGCAGAACATGATAGATTAATCCAAACCGTCCCACAAAGTGATCCAAGTGAATGTGGGCATCTCTATATTAATGAGGTCTGATGTTGTTACAGTCAGAGACTTGTGATTGAACTTGTAGATGGTTGGTGATATATTTGTTGGTTGAGGAATGCATCCATGAAGCTTCGGTGTCTGATGGAGTAGAATAATCTGTCTGAGAATCATCGGGAGAATCAATGGTATCTAAGGTTGTAAGATCCATGGTTTTCCTCTTTTTTTCTATGGATTTGTGAAGCTTTGAGTTGGATTTATCGAGATTTGTTTGTTAGAGGGGGTGGGAGAAAGACCTGGTGGGAGCGTCATCATCAGAGCTTGATTTATCTGAGCGAATTGATTTTCTTTTAATTTTCTTAATTGTATTTTGGGTATTTGTTGTGTCAATTTTTTGAGGATTTTGAAGTGATTAGGTGGTTTTCCTTTTCCTGTTCTTTTGAAGTAGTGTTATTTTATTGTCATAAGATTTTTGTTCGAATTTTAGACTTGAGACATTCTCTGTTTGCGAACAGTGGAATCTTTGATCACGACTCTGGTTGACTTTCGCGTTTCTTCGAGTTGAGGAGTTGTTCTCTGTTTTTTTGGAGAGATATTTTTTTTTTTTTTTTTTTGGGTTTTTTTTTTTTTTTTATAAGGTTTTTTTTTAATATTTTTATTTTAAAAATATTTTGGTGGGGGGGGTTTTTTGGGGGGTTTTTTTAATTGGGGGGGGGGGGTTTGTATCGTGGGGTTGTTTTTAGGATGTATGGTCCCGGACATTTGTGAAATTTATTCATTGTAGTGCAAAATCAAATGGATCTTGAAATTTGTAAATATTTCAAACATTTATACTTTGATAATAGTACATCATTGTGGATTTGATTAAAAAAGTCCAGATTTACTTCAACAGCCATAGATTTCTCTTAACTAGATAATTGAACAAATATGCAAACTAAAATCAGCAGTTACATTATGACTTACAAATATTACTTCTTATTTATGTAAATCCTTGAAGTATCTGATTGCTAATCATATGACATATTTCTTTAACTCATTATCTATGGAGTATGTAGATAAGATAATTATTAACAAACATAAATTTACTAACAGTGAAGAATTTTAATACCATCAATCTGCTTATGACTCATTTAAGATCTACAATAATCAAAGATATATATGTTGAAATATTTACCAGAATACTGCTAGGTAAACTTCTTTTAATATTTAAATTACTGTTTGTCTATTATTTTACTGTGCAATATTGGCATGATTATGAGGTTATAACACATGTAATAAAGGTGTGTCAGATGTGATTACAGTAAAAATTGATGTGAAAAATGCTTCTGATCATGTTAACTTTCATTATCAACTTTGACAGATATGTAATATTCTAGGAAAACCAACATTTATATGTAGTCAAACTAATAAATAATAGATCAACAACAAAAAGTTCATAAGACCCTCACCAATATTTCAGATTATAAAGTTATGTCCAAGGATCTTTTCTTTTCCCTGCTTTATTTGCTATCTATATTGATTCAAAGAGAGACCAGTAGTCTTTTTACTGAAATATGTGTCTCACATTTAGGAAAAGTCTTAATTACACTTGATTATGATAATGATAATTGTTAATGAAATCTCTTAACATTTTTATTATGGAAAAATGCTTTAAAAATTTAAAAATAATTGGATTAATTGTATCATGAAACAAATTTTAAGTATGGTAGATATTAGCAAGAAGAAGTATACCATGTTTACAGCAACTCCAATTAAATTCTTTGGTATTTCAGTATATCCTTCAATGACCAAAATTAATTTAATAATCAATAATATTAAGCACCAATACAATTATTAACATTCAATCCAATTAAATGAAACGAGAGAACAAAAAATAGTTTATTTTCTCAAAGGTCTTACTTATCCTAATCTAGTAATATCACACACACATATATATATATGATCAATAGATGGTGTTTTACCAAAAACACCGAACAAGTATAAATTTGTTTACATAAACGACAAAAGAGTCAGCATTCACTATCTCTTTCATTTGCCCACCCTCAGATCATCTGAGTTTGAAGACTTTACGGGTCTGACTGATAGAAACTGTTTGCATAAACACTTGGAGTCAGTGTTTAGATCTAGTTTCTAATATAAACTGTTTGCATAAACACTTGGAGTCAGTGTTTAGATCTAGTTTCTAACTCTTATCCTTCACTGATGATAGCAAATTATCTTGAAATCAGCTGATCTGAGGGTGGGCAAACAAAAGAGATAGTGAATGCTGACTCTTTTGTTGTTTATGTAAACAAATTTACACTTGTTCGGTGTTTTTGGTAAAACACCATCTATTGATCATAAATACAAGTGATAGCAAGTTACGTGAATTTAACTTGTTTTTGTTTTTCATAAATGTACCTTTAAAGTTTTTGCAATGATATATATTGCAGAGGCTTTGACTATGTGGTGAAACTGAACTGAGATCAGACCCATGTAGCTATCTGGCTTGTTAGGCTGTTTGAATACTTTACCGGTCTGAAAAGTTCATGCTTGCAAACTGGTAGAAACTGTTTGCATAAACACTTGGAGTCAGTGTTGAGATCTAGTTTGTAGCTCTATCCTTCACTGATGATAGCAAATTAGCTTGAAATCAGCTGAACTGAGGGTGGGCAAATGAGATAGTGAGTGCTGACTCTTTTGTCGTTTATGTAAACAAATTTACACTTGTTCGGTGTTTTTGGTAAAACGCCATCTATTGATCATAAATACAAGTGATAGCAAGTTATGTGAATTTAACTTGTTTTTGTTTTTCATATATATATAAATACCACTAAACATCACATGATCACCATTTCCTATGCTTGCTCATAACTGTTATTAAACAGGCAAAACTCTCCAAACAGTAGTGCCATTCAGTGCAAGCCAGAGTTATCAATGGATGCCAGAAGGCTTGTGCATAAAATCCCTATCTAGTCCCTACTCATTCAATATCCCCAGACTAGTTTCTGGCTCATAGTTTTGTAGTTATGTAGAGATAAAAGGTGGTTGCTGGAGGGTTGCATTAAATCCTAAGATCTAGGAGCAGTGCTCTCAGATCCAAGGCTCCTCATTGTCAAAGGTCATAGGCCAGAAACTAGTCTGGGGATATTGGATGGGTAAGCACTAGATAGGAATTTTATGCACAAGCCTTCTGGCATCCATTGATTACTCTGGCTTGCACTGAGTGGCAGTATTGTTTGGAGAATTTTGCCTGTTTTAATAATAGTTATGAGCATGCCTAAGAAATGGTGATGATGTGATGTTTAGTGGTTTAATATCAATACTGTCTAATAGGATAGTGGTGGATATCATTACTAAAGAACCAAAGACACCAAAATGTATAGGTACTGAATTGAGTTCAGACCTATATGACTATAAAAGCTAATGAGCTTAGATTGAAAATATTATTGTTTTCAATTTTATTCTCATTGTTTTGTAGTTATGTAGAGATAAAAAATGGCTGCTGGAGGATTGCATAAGATCCTAAGATCTAGGTACAGTGCTCTCAGATCCAAGACTTCTCATTGACGAAGGCCACAAGCCAGAAACTATTCTGGAGATATTGGATTACTAGACACTAGATAAGGATTTTATGTAGAAGCCTTCTGGCACCCACTGATTACTCTGGCTTGCACTGAATGGCACTACTGTTTGGAGAGTTTTGCCTGTTTTAATGTATAAATAATTCTTTATAAAGAATAATATAAAAATATTATCATGCAATATTCTAAGAATACTATCTCGAAACACTGGTCTAGAAATTATTAATTTTTCAATTCACAAAAAGTAACTCACTTTGTAGAAATATTAATGATCACCTATTCATCAACTTTTCTATCAGCCATATCATTTAATAGAATTGGGGAAAATATCATACTTGGTGAAATGAATACTAGTCTATCTAGATACAAAAGATCAGACT
Organism: Epiperipatus broadwayi; assembly: GCA_028023455.1. Taxonomy (NCBI): domain Eukaryota; kingdom Metazoa; phylum Onychophora; class Udeonychophora; order Euonychophora; family Peripatidae; genus Epiperipatus; species Epiperipatus broadwayi. The sequence goes on along the minus strand of JAQFVV010000005.1, from coordinate 29,932 downwards.
AGTAGACCTAATATAACTCAAATGCCATATAAAGATCTTTCAGTGATGATACAACCCAAAATATCATGATATCAATTAAAAACATTCATCTTTATAAAAGTGTTAGTAAATATCATGTTAGTAAATATCATATCTCAACTTGCCATTAATCTTATCTAGATTGGGTAGAGTGTTCATTGCCTCTAACCAATGCATATATAAAGAGATAATGAATAGCCAATGGCAAAAACAATCCAATAGGCAATGATGCTCACTGAATCTGAAGGCTTCCATTAAGGATGGGGATCTGAAAATAAATAGTCAAGCTTTTTGAAGGTAAGGTCAGAAAACTATTGTCACAAAGCTAAATGACAAAATTCATGAATGCACATTCTACATACATGTTTTGAGTGAACTACTTTCACCTAGCTGAAAGACAGAATATCTGTTCAGTTAAACTAAATAGTTGATGTAGCAAGGCAAGACCACATTCAGGGCTGGAAATATAGCCAGAAATGTTATTGGACCTATTCATGAGGCACATTGACAAGATACAGTTGGAAATAGTAGGAAACTTATATACAGTCTCTTCTTCTATAGTTTACCCTAAAACTAGAAGCTATAATTTGTCAAATGGTAGCAGGTGGAGTATGGCCATTGTAAAATATTGTAAATACAAAGGGAACATTTGTTATTAATAAATATAGTATAAATCATATTTGCACACATTTGTGTTTATATATATATATTATCACATACAAACATAACAGTCAACGCATTATCCAATGAAACGTTTATTCATACAGACTGTATGGTGTTTTCCTTACACAATATTTCTCAAGACATTCATTATTGATGGTTCATTGTCACAATTTATAAATTATGCTGATCAAACGAAAAAACTTTTCTATATATTATTTTTTTGCCAACCTTAAGATCAATTTTAATCCTCTCCAAAAACCCATTATGTAAGGCTTTAACATGAAGCTTTTTGATTATTTAATTCTAAAAGTTCCATTACTATCAAACTGTAATGTGGATTCACAATCACTTAATCATCAACGATGGGATGTTCCTTATATAATAATCTATTTAGTACTTAATTATTTAGCAAACCACGTCAATGTCCACTGATTTTAAATATAAAGTATATCATTTGTACTTGTTATGCATAAATTAACTCATTTTTAAAAAAAATTACCGGATGTACTCGAATATTAAGATTTATACTACTTTGGACGTTATATTAAATATACGAATTATACATACTAGGTCAGGACACTTTGGGTAAAAATTGCAAAATTGAAATGTATCCCACTTTTTCGGCGCGGTCCAAACTTAATATCTAGACCAGTTACTACAGTAGGAATAAATAGAATAATATAAATAAATATATTGACTTTTAGTGTGGAGATATTACCGCAAAATATCTTATCTCATTACATATATAAACTACACATTTAGTTATTTAATAGGTACGAAGTAACTGGCAGGTTGATATTCAAATGAAAAAAAAATCTGCAGCAGCCAATAGTTTCTTTGATTTGCCATTTGATCATTGTATGTATGCAAAACATTTTAATTTAAATATATTTATTGTTTAAAAATTAAGCATCGAAGATTTTTCAACTATATCTATATAAAAGCTTTACATTAATTAAAACTCTTCCCAATGAATTTGAAAAGGTTGTACAGATTTAAAATTTTAGCATAAGAATTTTCAACATATTCTTAAAAATTAAAATAATTACCTATATTAAAAAGAAAATTTAAAGAATAAAGTTATAACGTTTTGCTACCCTCTGGTGAAACAAATGTAAAATACGATATGTAAAAAAAAAAACAGTTGTATATTCTGATGAATTTTTAAATGCTAGAAACATTTACATTTATCAAAGATTACTTTTATCAACCCCGTTAATTAATTTTTAAAATCAAAAAGTTTAAATCCCACTTTTGTTTGTTAAATTAAAATCCTAATAAAGGCAAAAAAAAAAAAAAAGCTCTACATTCAGCAGACGTTAATATTCTTACGACAAATGCAGTCTGTACTGAAAATATGCAAGTTTTTCCGTCATAAGAACTATATATACGATAACATTTTTCAGATGTTTTAAATATTTAAGAACAGTAGAAAACATTATTTTAAAATTACTTTCATAAAAATACAATTTTATAGTAATCCTATCCACCGTTGTTTGTGCAGTCAATAGTTTAAAATCTCGCATATAGGTAGTCCAAGATGTTCTAAGAATCTTGGGAATGATACAGGCCTTCAAATGTTGAAATACTTTTTACTTAGCAAATATTATAATAATATATACGCTGACAATCCTTTTGATATATACCATTTAAAAGTTAACAATTTAAAGCAATTACGAAATACTGACATATATTATACTAATATAAATCATTAATATAAAAGTTTAAGAAAAATGACAATGAAAACTAATACTGCACCACTGGTTATTACTTAAAACAAAAATGTCTATATCATTAGAAAAGTTTGTTGTAATCAAGTCCCCTACCCATTTTTCAATGGAAATTTAGATTCAATATATAATGATTATATATATGCTACATATTTCAACTTATAATCAATAATCAGTATTATATATTTGTGACCATTATCATATGTCATTTGCTAAAACCACATCAATCAGATTTCCCTAAACCAAAACACAGGTTCAAGTTTAAGCCTTCTTTTTATAATAAGTGAAAATGAGGGGGTACATTTTATGTACAAAATATTAAACAAGGTTTATTGACAACGTGGTAGCTAAGTTAATCAGCCTTAAATGTGCTTGTAATTCTTTAACATGTTTAGGTTTACAAGCTTCTTTTAGTCAGGCTTTCCTTTTTCAGGTGTAAGAGACTTTCCATTTTTGGAAATAATATCCCTTGTATTAGTGTTCTATACAATTTTATAAGAGCTTAATCTTTTCTCCAGAGTTTTTTAATTTCTCACCAGATATGGTGACCTGACCTCTCTGTTGAATTTCCTATGATCAATATGTTAATAATCTAGGAAATTATCCCATCATATTCTTGCTTCCATTTTAAATTGAAATATGTTTGTTATTTCAAAACAAAAGAAGTTGAACTGGTGTAAACCCATATGGATTGTTATAAAACAGGCAAAACTCACTATATGCATTGCCACACACAGCAAGCTAGAGTAATCAATGGATGCCAGAAGGCTTGTGCATAAAATCCCCATCTAGTGCCTATTCATCCAATATCCCCAGACTAGTTTCTGGCTTGTGGCCTTCGTCAGTGAGGAGCATTGGATCCGAGAGCACTGCACCTAGATCTTAGGATCTAATGATCTCCACTTAACTACAAAACTATGAGTCTTAAATTGAAAACACCTTAATGTTTTCAATCCAAGCCCATTAGCTTATATAATCATATGGGTCTGAACTCAGTTCAATACCCATACATTTTGGTATCTTTGGTTCTTTAATAACCATAGCCATCACCATCCTATTAGACAGGATTGGTTCTAAGCCAATAAACGTCACATGTCCACCACTTCTTATGCTTGTGTATAACTGTTTTAAAACAGGCAAAACTCACTATACTTATTGCCACATACAGCAAGTTAGAGTAATCAATGGATGCCAGAAGGCTTGTGCATAAAATCCTCATCTAGTGCCTACTCATCCAATATCCTCAGACTAGTTTCTGGCTTGTGGCATTCATCAGTGAGGAGCATTGGATCTGAGAGCACTGCACCTAGATCTTAGGATCTAATTCAACCCTCCAGCAGTCACCTTTTATTTCCACTTAACTACAAAACTACGAGTCTTAAATTGAAAACACCTTAATGTTTTCAATCCAAGCCCATTAGCTTATTTAGTCATATGGGTCTGAACTCAGTTCAGTACCCATACATTTTACATTTTGGTGTCTTTGGTTCTTTAATAACCATAGCCACCACTATCCTATTAGGCAGGATTGGTTTTAAGCCAATAAACATCACATGACCACCACTTCTTATGCTTGTGTAAAACTGTTTTAAAACAAGCAAAACTCACTATATGTATTGCCACACCTAGCAAGCTAGAGTAATAAATTGATGCCAGAAGGCTTGTGCATAAAATCCCGATCTAGTGGTTACTCATCCAATATCCCCAGACTACTTTGCACCTAGTGGATTAAAACCAATCCTGCCTAATAGAATAGTGGTGGCTATGGTTATTAAAAACCAAAGACACCAAAATGTATGGGCACTGAACTGAGTTCAGACCATATGACTACATAAGCTAATGGGCTTGGATTGAAAACATTAAGGTGTTTTCAATTTAAGACTCATAGTTTTGTAGTTAAATGTAGATAAAAGGTGGCTGCTGGAGGGTTGCATTAGACCCTAAGATCTAGGTGCAGTGCTTTCAGATCCAAGACTCCTCACTGACGAAGGCCACAAGCTAAAAACTAGTCTGGGGATATTGGATGAGTAGGCACTAGATGGGGATTTTATGCACAAGCCTTCTCGCATCCATTGATTACTCTAGTTTGCTGTGTGTGGCAATACATATAGTGAGTTTTGCCTGTTTTAAAAGTTATACACAAGCATAAGAAGTGGTGGTCACGTGATGCTTAATGTCCACCAAATTATGACCAGTGGTACTTGATGGTCAGTTGTATTAAAGCTCATCTTTGCAAAATATATGGCTCTTTACCACAAACATTTAGCATTGGATATATTTTTTTTGTAAAACCTTTCAAGTACTGTCATGCGGTAATTTCTGCACAACCAAATTTAACCATTTGATTTTGAAACCACTCCAATGGACAATATCTAACCAGAATCTTTATATGATCCAAATATTTCCTTTTCTATTAGCTCCATGAATTCATTCTTAACTTTTTGTCATTAAATATAAAGAATTTACATTATACTTATCACTAATTCCAATGCTATAGAAGACAGTTTAATTAAATTTGGCTCTTTTTAAATAAATTTGCAAATCTATTTTTAAGATTATTTTCTACATCTATCCTGTTTATTACTTTTGACTCAATTCCTAGTGGTTCACATATTTCCATTTAAATAACACTTTTAATCTACCCTTCTTTTTATTAACTTCCACCTTCCTTTCCTAATTATTTGCATTCAACACCCTATAAAATGTTTTTTTTTTCTATTTGAGGTGCCATTTTGAATTTAACTATGAATAGTCATCATCTCCCCTCATCTCTTTCTCTGCTATGAGAGATATGTCTAAACTGCTGTCAATTTTCAGTTTGACTAATTGAAACATCAAAATTTGTTTGCAACATTCATTCATCCATCTCTGTTAATGTCAATGCCATATGTTTATATTTTTTTGTGATCCATTTGTTGTGATTTTCCTCTAAAATGATTTTTTTGCATTTATCTGCCTATAGGATTAATAGATCTCTTTCTCTCTCAAAAAAACCTTTGGTCAAGTGACTAATTTTACCTCAGCAATAACAACATTTCCTTTCTCTTTTTCAGGTTGTTAGTTTTCTTGTGAGCTTTTTAATAGTTTACATTTACAGTTTTTTCTAATGCAATGGTGACTCGTTCTCTCTCCATGTTGCCTGATGCCATATCTGAATCAATGCACATAACATGTAGTGGCATGGTTAGTTATTCACCATGAAAGATTTAAGGTGTTAACACATTTAGATCACAAATAATAACATGAAATTGTCAGGGTGTTTCATACATTTAAAGATTTAATGCTGTATCTGCCGTTGGAAAACACTTCAAAATATTATTGTGGCTCATGGCTTCATTGCCACATTCAATATGTCTTATTTTAAACATTTCAGAATCACTTTGCCAATTTAAAACAAAATTTAATAGTAGCATGTTGTTCCAGTCTCATGTTAAGGTGTGATACATCCTATCACGTGTCAATTTGTAGCCTATGATTCAAATTATGTTCGGCCTTTAAAATGTCTGTGGTGAATAGTCAACCTATTCACTAAATAATATGTGCATTGATTCATAGGTGGTGCTGCAGGGAGCTTGGACAAAGAGACAGTCACCTTTTCACTGGAACACAGTTGTATGACAGTCTGACTATCAACAGCTTTTCCCAATTCAGAACATTTATAATGTAAATTAAGTTAAAAAATAGTCCTACATTAATGCATTATCACTGCCATTTTCAACTACCATTGATACATTTTCAGATTAAGGTTTCTCCAAGTTTAATCTAATTTGTCTGACCCAAAGCTTCTTTTTTTGTATCACAGCAACAAACTTTCTTATTTCTTCCATGTATCTTATATGTGGTCTCTTTCTATATATGTTTTACAATTTCTTGAAATCCAGTTTAAGGCTTCTAATGTCTATCTACTATCATCTCTTCTAGAAGTATGTAAAGTCCAGTTCCATTTTAGTTTCTTAATTCCTTCAATGATGTCAGTGATATTTGTTCTTCACTCAACTATTTTCACTTTGATCTCATTCCCAACTGCATCACTCCATATTTATTCATTATAAGACCTCAATTGTCTACCTACTATCATATCTTCTAGCAATATGTCCACTGCAGTTCCATTTCAGTTTTTTAATTCTTTCAATGACGACAATGATATTTATTCTTTTATTCAATTGTTTTGCTTTGATCTTATTCCCAACATGCAGCTCTCCATATTATGTCACTATCCATATATTATCATTTTATCTACCAATATGTCCAGTCCAGTTCTATTTCAGACTTAATTCTTTCAATGATGTCAATGACATTTGTTCTTTCACTCAACTATTTCATTTTGATCTCATTCCCAACATGCATCTCTCCATATTATTCATTATAAGACTTCAACTATCTACCTACTATCATCTCTTCTAGAAATATGTCAAGTCCAGTTCCATTTCAGACTCTTAATTCTTTCAATGATGTCAATTAACAAAAAATTTCTTATATCATTATTAATTCTTTTTCACATCATTTTACAGAACTTCTGATATTTAACTCTTCCAATGTATCATTTAAAAATATTTTCAATCTTTATCTCTGATAAAATTTATTGGAGGATTGTTGCTTTTTTGCACCATCCATCTGTGCCATTTTTAGTAGAATATTAATTATTTTCCTACTGGTCTCAGTCAGTTTGAATTATCTCCTAAATCTGTTAATATCTTAAAATGATTTGCAATTTAAGCTCTCTGGGATATTTCTGAAGGTTAAGAATATAAACTAATAATACTGTTTTTTTTAATAGTTTTAATCTCTCTAATTTTGCATTTATTTTCATCTCACTAATCAATAATCATTTTCTGTGTTAATTCTGTGACATTACAATCTTCAAATACATATTTTCTGTTAATAAAAATTTAATCTAATTCTGCTGTAATTTCATTTTGAGTCTCCCACATCCATTTTTGTTCAGCATTTTCTCTCAAAGAAAGAAATCATAATATAGAGTTTTTCTTTTTTTGTGGACACCACTAGTGTGTTCTTACTCGCTTCTATCACCATTACCAAATTTACCCACAGCATTTTCAATTGTTTTCCAATTATAGCATTAAAGTCTCCGTGACAATTTTAAAATGTTATTTGGTGTAATCAAAAACCTTTCATACATCCATATAAAAATTCTTTACTTCATCACAATGGGAATTTGTTAAGGCATAAACCAAATTATCTATATTGGGTTTTTACTAATTTGAATAATTAATCTTGCTATTCTATTTATCATCAATCTCCACAATATCTTTTTTCACTTTTCATTTTTAATAAATTCACTCCATTTGTGCTTTCACTTTTTGGGTCTTTGTAATAAAGTACATGTTCATTCTTTAAATCAGTTATCTCTCCACCTTTTCTTCTAACTTCGCAAAGTACAACAATATTCCACTAATATTAAGCAGTTTTTCATATTAATGTAGTTTTCTGTCATTTGGAAGTGATCAACTGTTGGAAGTACCTACATAAAAATTCAACACTGAATGGCAGTCAGAGTGCACAATCAGGGAATTTTTAACACCCTTATTCAGTAGAAGCCTATTATTGTTTTTACTAATGACTTTATAGCCTTCCAGAAATGTCATATGGTAGCTTTGACATCAGTTAAGAATTACGGATAAACTTATAAATATGTATTTTAAAATACTACTTTCAGACTATGCGTGAAACTTAAAATATGCTTAAAATGTAGGACAATATAATATAGTTATTTTTCATAATTAAATATTTACATACGGTAAGAAGACTAGTCCATATTGAAGCAATTAGCCCAAAATACAAATGGCTTTATTGCTCTGGAGTTTATAAGACATTTGTACACTAAAACTGTGACTACCAGAATTAATCTGGACACCCTACCACCTGCATCAAAGCTTAAAATGACAATTTAGTAAGAGAGAGACTAATAATAAATCGATGGAAAAAAAACAAAGTAAATGTTATATTCTTTAATTAGATTTTCTTTAAGATAATCAATACATAGAATTTTTCCTTATAGATAGTTATATATTAGTTGTTAATATAAAGGAGTACACCTTTTATCCGAACTATAAATAGAAAACCTGGTCATAAAAAAAGTGGAAGTATACACAAGGATGTAGAATATATGCAATCGTATGAATAAAATAATTTATTTTATTTTTTTTTAAAAAAGAGAATAGAATTAGTAATCAATTTTAGTAAATTAAAAATTGGCTTAGAATATACAATACTAGAAAATAAATAAAAACTAATATGTTAGCATTTATTAGGATGATACTGTTGGGTAGGATAATGTGCCAAATCAGAAAAAGAAAATGGGGACAAATTGAATGGTATGCTTTATTTTTGACCAATAGGTTTATGGGATATAACTGCATACATTTCTGACTTCAACAAAGAAGAAAGCAGTGTTATCAAATAATTTTTTTTTTTTTTTTTTGTAGAATATTTTAAAAATTACAAAAGATATTTTATTATATATGTATAAACAAATGTTTCTTTCTATTTCATAAATTTAACCATTTATATACAAAATATTGTTTTGGTTTTATTTTGAAATATGTATACATAATATTATATTCTTTACAAAAAGAAATCAGTTAAGTGTTACATATAAAACAAATTTGCTATGTCTCTAGTTTCATTTTGAGGATGTGTAGGAAATATTAGATCATTTATAAAAAAAGAAAAAAAACATTCTGTTAAATCTGTATTATAAAACTGTTAACTGTCTTTAGTAAACTTTTTATGTAATGCAGTCTATTTCCAGTTAAAAAGTTTTGTAGAGTCTCTTACGATTAATAATAGGTGAAAATGATAATAATGATAAGTAAAAAAAAGCTTGATTCATTTTCCGATAGATGGCACTAATAATCAGGTCAAATACTGTGACCAAATAGAAAAGTATTAATGCCTCCTATTCTGATGAAGATATTTCATTTATCAATTGTGTAATCAATGATGCGATGCTTTATGGTTTCTCCTTTCTTGGAATCGAAAATCTCTCAGCCTCTATGCCCAAAGAAACTGGTTAGCCATCTTACTTTCAATTTGCCACCTTAAGTTTTTCCAATATTTTCCTCTATCGTGCTCCATCGCATATCCACATCATCATCTTTGTCCACTCTATGGTCTTTACATCTAAATCCCCATTATCTTTCCAGAATAAAACCAAGAACTCACTTTCTATATAATCATTTTGTTTATATTTATTCTTCCACAACTTCATTATTTGTAGCTGCTTGTAAGTATTTACATTCAGTTAACACATGCCCAATATTTTCCATGCCTTCCTTACATAACTTGCAGACTAAATAACCAATATTCCTCCATTTATGTGTATATTCTCTTGTTGCTAAAGATCCTGTTCACGCCTTAAACAGTAAACTACATTCTTTGCTATTATCCTAAATTAGCTCACACCCAATGTCCTGTTTACTTCTACATATATTAAAACTCTTTTTACTCTTCATACTAGTTCTCCATCTCTCCAACTCCCTACTTTTTATTAATGCATATATTCTTCTATTCCATTTCTTGCCATTACAACTCTCAACAATTCTCCTAATTAACACATGATGAAATGCACTGTGACTTCTCTTTATATGGTATCAAGAATCTCTCAGCAACTACGCCCAGAGAAACCTGTTACCCACTTTGACTTCCCCTTCCATTCCCCACCCTGTTTTCCCATAATCTATTCCAACCCCTTAACTCTATAGACGTCATATCTAGATCCACCTTATCTTTTTCCAAGTCCAACATAAAAACCAATAACCCACTTTCTGTATAATCACTTTGTTCATAGTTATTCTTCCATAACTTTTATTATTTGTACTCTTTCTGCTTTCAAGCATTTACATTGAATTAATAGATGCCTAATATTGTCTATGCTTTCCTTATGTAACTTGCAGACTAAATCGCCCATATTTTTCCATTTATGTGTATAGTCATTCTTGCTAAAGATCCTGTTCAAGACTTAAACAATAAACTACTTTCTTTGCTATTTATTATAAATTAACTCGCACCCAATATCGTTTACTTCTATAAATGTTTAAACTCTTTTTACTCTCCATACTAGCTCTCCATCTCTCCAACTCCCTATTCTTTATTAATGCATCTATTCTTCTATCCCATTTCTTAACACTAAAACACTCAACAATTCTCTTAACACAATCATCCCACTTTTTGTATAAGTATACTGACATAAATGCTTTATCTAAATCTTCTGCATAATGCATTACCTTTCACACCCATCTTGTTGGTCACCCATTATTCATAACCCAGTTAAATACTATTTTGGCTATTCTTTTATTAGCCATAAATGGTAATCTACTGAACATTTTCATTTTGCTTTTTGCATCTCTCATGTAAAAACTTGACCATCCCATTTCTCCTTGAATTGCCTCCTTTGCCATCCACACTTCTGCATCTAATGCATGTCTTCCTCTTCTTTGTACTTTTTCTAAGTAATCTAAGACCCCTTTACTAACACATAACACATCATTACCATATGTTAACTCTGCTACTGCCACTCCCTTCCATACAATTCTGGCTACATCATATTTATTATATAACACTGTTAATTTCTTTATCAATCCCTTTCTTTTCTTTGCTTCATTTATCAATTTTTTCTTCCATTTATCCACGCAATTTCTCTGATTACTTAAAACGATTCCCAAATAGTTATATCTATTCACCACACTTAACTTTATATCCCCCAATAAAAATTCTTTGTCTTCTCTTTTCCCAATATTAATCATCATTACTTTTGATTTTTCTTCACTAAATTTAATTCCCATCTATTTACTCACCTTAGCACATGTCCTCAGCATAACTTCTATATCTTCCCTTCTTTCTGTACACAAAAAAAATATCATCCACAATTAAATGACCTGATTGCGTGTCCTTGCCACCTATTAATGGTATTTCTACTGCTCTTCCTAGTCTTTCTATTGCTTTCTCCATTTCTCTCAAATACAACAAAATAGGTGACAGAGCACATCCTTGCTTTAGTCCAACCCCATTTTTAACTTTAACTGATTCTATAATCCCTAATTGATATGTGCAGTAATTATTTTAGTATAATTTCTTAATAATATCCACTAAAGCTCCATCCATTCCCAAATTTACTAAACTTACCCATAATCTATTTCTATTTGCTCTATCATACACCCTTTCTATATCTATAAAAACTATATATAACTGTCTACCTGTATTCCTACTCATATACATAAGTTGTATAACTACAAATAAACTATCTCCTATATGCATACCTGATTGAAAACCTCCTTGCATTTCTCCCACTATATTATTTTTTCTATCCATTTTGTAATCTTTCCAGCTACCATATATGAGAAAACTTTATATAGCACTGACATTACCGCTATCAGTCTATAATTGTTTAACTTTCTATGATTACACTTCCCTTTAAATAATAGCCTTACTCTTGTATTACTCCAACTACATGGAAATTCTCTCTTCTGTGCCATCATATTGAAGCATGATAATAATTTTAATTTTGTCTTCTGCCCTAAATTCATAACCATCTCTGTTTCCCATCCATCCAAACCTCTTGCCTCTCCACCTTTCAATTTCTTACTTGTCTCATTCAGTTCATTTACTGTAAATCATATATTACCATTACTATATGCTCTCATGTTTGCTATCACTATATCCTTCACATCCAACATCTAGTAATATTAATTCTCTTTCCCCTATATTCCTTCTTTTAATGTACTTCCAAAATTTTTTATTCTCATCTCTTCCACTTTTATTGATAACTTCCAGCAGTTTACTATTCAATTTCATCCTCTCTCTATAATTATCTATTTTAGCCAACTCCTTTTTTTCTCAGTACTTTTTCCATATAGTATTAACAACATCTTTTTTACTTTCTTTGTCCTTAATACCACACTTATATTCTCTGCATCCTTTTTTTCTCTCTTTTACACTTTTACTGACTCTCACTTTCTTATTACTTTTATTCTTCTTAGTATTCACACCTAAAACTCTACTTGCCGCTTTTTCTTCATCACACCAGTCCTTACACTCATCCCCAATCAACTCTTCCATGGTTTCTTCAACTTTTATTTTATATTCTTCCAACTTATTCTTATCATTCACTCTCCATACACATCTTTCACTATCCATTCTATTTTTATTACTATTTTTCACCTCATTACTAACCATTTCTATTATAAAAAAGTTATGATCACTATTACACACCCTCTCTTCATTATCAAACACCTTAATTTTCCATATTTTATTTATTCCCTTTCTCTACTAATACACAATCTATTGTGTAGAATATATTATTTTTAGACTATGTGTATTGTCCCTCATAAACATTTGATAAATTCCCCAATGATTAAATTCACTCTCTGACAAAACTTCTTCAAAAGCTGTTTATTTCTTATTATTTATATCATCAATTTCTTCAATATACCCATTCATATCTCCTATACCATTATTCTCTTCCCTTTTCCTTTGAAACTCTTATATCCTTAACTAAGCATTCATACATGCTATTATTCCATTCCATTATAATTTGACTATCACCAGTGGCTATATACCCTATAGCCACCATCCATTCTAGTCTTCCTAACTTTATCTCAAACCACAAATGTTCTTGACATTTAACAGTATTTAAATATTTTTTGACATAACTCCTATACCACCATCCCTTTTTTCTTTTCTATTTATACCTTGCCATACAAAGTCTTCCAGAATAGGTTCTTCTTCTTCTTTTAGATGTTTCTACTACTGCTAATAGCTCTTCATTTTTAATTGCTTTCTTTAATTCCAGCCACTTTTCTGGTCTACTACCACCTTGCATATTCAAATATCCAATTTTAATAATTTCTTCTTTCCTTACTACTTTTTTATAAATTCTTTTGACTCTTTCTTCTCCACTACATTTATAAATAACTTGCTTATTATTAATTTTATAGACCCATTCCTTTTCCACATCTACATTTATATCTAAATCAGCTACCCTTTGATTATTACTTACATTCTGTCCATTCTTCTTCTTTCTGATAACACTGTCACTTACCCCCCCCCCCCTTATAAGTTTCTCGAACTATATTCTTTATAAATCAAACTCCCTAAAACTTCACTTCCTTGCTTTCCAAAATGCAATCTGTCTTTACTATATAACTCCCTCTTTCAAATAAAAAAATCCCACACATTCACAAACATGATATTATTCCTCTCACACAATTCTTTCAATCTCTCATTTATAGAACATGCCCTATCTAACATATACGTCTTGTCAAATCTTGATAATAATCCAACTATTCCTACTCTTCCATTAATCTTACTCAAATTCCTAATCAATTCTATGTACTCATCCACTACTCTCTCTGATGGTTCTGACAAATTATTAGCCTCTACCATAACATACACATTTCTATTCTCTTGCTTCTTTACTTTATCTACTACATCCCTAATTCTAGCTCCAGACAAACATACTCTTACATACCTATTTCTATTTACCCTTGCAATTATATCTCCACATTCTCTAATTAATGAATCTCCTACCAATAGTGTCTCATGGTCTACTTTCTCTGCTTCACCCATAACATTCTCTACCACCTTCTGGACTTCTTTATCTACTTCTTCCTTATCATTACTAGTCAATAATTCATTCATCTGCTCACACTTCGTTTCTAATGATTTTAATTTTGCTTCTACATCCTTTACCTCACCCTCTATCTTACTTATTCTTTGGCTAACCTTCTATCTTACTTATTCTTTGGCGAACCATTTTCATTTCACTACTAATTTTTCCATTCATATCTCCTGCCACTCCATTGCAACCATAACTCCATTTGTCCTTAAACCATCTACACTTATAAATTACTCTTTCACCTCTTTTATCTCATTCACACACTGTCTACATAACCATAAACCTGTTACATCCTTCCTAGTCTTATTTAAGCATTTCAAGTGGAAAACCTCATCACATACAGAACACTCTACCACAGCACGCCTAATTTCTTTCTGACCATTATATATGCATTGTGGAATACAAATGCAATCCATATTCTTTTATTTCCTAATTCACCTACTTTATATTCGACTTTATACTTCCTATCCTTCTCTTCAAACCTCTTTTCATGGAAGAATAAAAACTTTACTTTCTTTTAATAACAATCGATCAATATCCACGAAGTTTCCGATCGTAAGCCTCCAAAATGTTATCTTTTTCGTCAAATAAATGATTCCCTTTCTTAAATTAATAATAATAAAATTAGTAGCAAACTTACTAAAAAAATCAACTAATCTTACATACAACTTAGTTATAAAATATCCTTACATTAACACATATTCAACAAAATATATTTTTAAAACATATATTTAAAATGGCGAACAAAATTCAATTATATCTATTTCTCGTAATCACAATTTTCTCTCACTTTCATACAACAAATATACAATCTTTGTATCGATGATCTCTGATGATTAATCGCATAGAAAAATAACAATTTTATGTGATGTACTGTGCCTTCTCCTTAATTTTAATGTGATGTGATGTGCTGTACTGTAGCTTCTCCTTAAACTTATCTTTAAGCATAGAGTACTTAAGAAAATTATTTTATTTAAATTGAAATTTTATGTTTTATTTGTAACTAAAAAATAAAATAACATGAATGAAATTTGTTTAAAATAATGCTTTTATGTAAACAGCTAACTAAAAAATAGAAAATACCAAAATAATCCAATAAAAAACATTGTGTTGTTTCATAAAAGCACTTGGCATAGTTTATAAATTATGCAGATCAAACAAAGAAACTTTTCTATATATTACTTTTGCCTTAAAATTAGTT
The DNA here is from genome assembly GCA_028023455.1 of Epiperipatus broadwayi. Lineage (NCBI taxonomy): Eukaryota > Metazoa > Onychophora > Udeonychophora > Euonychophora > Peripatidae > Epiperipatus > Epiperipatus broadwayi. The sequence continues at coordinate 14,685 of JAQFVV010000005.1, read as the reverse complement.
TTAATCCTCTCCAAAATCCCATTACATATTTTGACATTAATCTTTTTGATTATTTAATTCTTGGGATCCACTATGATCAAAATGAAATGCGGATTCACAATCGCACAAAGAAGAGATGTTCCTTATGTAGTAATCTATTTAAATACTAATATTCAGACATGTTAGAAAAATAATCATCAAAATACGCCAAAGCCTTTACTAAATAAGTCATTAAAAAAAAAACAATTGTCTGATACATTCGGACATCAGATAAGATTTGGGTTAAACTGATTTTTCTACTTGGACGTTATAAATAAATATAAGGACATTGGGAACAGTTTACCTAACTAAAATAAACATTTATTTCATGCATAAATTATAAAATAATAGACAACTGGAATAACAATATAAAGATATGTAATGTATCCTACTTAACCGGCACGGTGAAGGTTACGACTATTTGCCAATATAGGAAATTATTCAACGAAAAATCTAACAGTTAGATTTCAATTTTGAAAGAAAACGTGCGGCGACGATTTCTCGATGCATCCTTTTGAACAAAATGAACAAGCAAAAACTTTTAATTTAGATATACTTACTCCAAATTAAGTGTCAAAGATTATTTAAGCATAGATGTAGTAGCTTTAATTATTTTAAAACTCTTAGCAATAAATTTTAAACATTTTCAGATATTAAAAGTTTAAACATAATTATTTTCAATATATTTTTAAAAATAGAATTAACTGCTTACATTAAAAAGGAAATTAAAAAAGTTAAAAGCTGTAACGTTTTGACACCCTCTGGTGAAACAAATGTAAAATACGATACACAAAAAAAACAACAACTGTATATTCTTTTAATTTAAAAAATTCTAGAAACATTTATCTTTATCAAAGGTCTTTTTTTTTTCAATCTTGTTAATTAATTAAAAAAAAAAACAAGAAACTTAATTTCCACTGTTATTTTGTAATTAACTTTAAAATTCTAATAAAGGAAAAAACGCTGCCACACTGTACAAACGTTAATGTTCTTAGGACAGCTCTAGTATGGAAGATAGCAAGTTCTTCCATAATAACTACGTATAATATTTTTCATGCATTTTAAATGTTCAAGAACGGCAGAAACTATTATTTTAAAATTGCATTTATTTAAAAAAAAAAACAATTTTATAATAATCTTTTTAATATCAATGTAATTTGTGTGTTCAATCGTTTAAAATCTCGATAATAGGATTCAAAGATCTTTTAAAAACCACGGAAGGGCCACGAACTATCAAATGTCGAAATACGTTGTACGCATCAATTACTATAATAAAATCCTCATTGTCAACCTTTTTGATATGTACCATTTAAAAGCAACAATTTAAAGTTTCAAAATATCAGTTTTTTTACATATTCATAAAACAATTACGTCATTAATATAAAACAATTAGGTCATTAATATAAATGTTTAAGAAAAATGGCAATGAAAATCAATATTGCCCTGAGAGTCACACGTGATTCACAAGCTGTAGTTTGTCTATCATTAATATGTACAATTCTTAAAACAAAAAGGTCTATAACATTAGCAAAGTTTGTTGTAATCAAGGTCCCCTACCCATTTTCCAATGGAAATTAGATTCAATATACATATTGATTATAAAAAAGAAATATATGCTACATATTTTAACTTATAATCAATAATCAGTATTATATATTTGTGACCATTATCATAAGTCATTTGCTAATACCATATCAACCAGATTTCCCTAAACCAAAAAACAAATCAAGTTTAAGCCTTCTTTTTACAATATGTAAAAGTGAGAGGGGGATAAACTTTATGCACAAAATATTAATCAAGGTTCATTGCCAGCATGGTAGCTAAGTTAATCAGCCTTAAAATGTGCTTGTAATTCTTTAATATGTTTAGGTTTACAAGCATCTTTTGTCTAGGCTTTATCTTATCAGGTGTAAGGGACTCCATTTTTGAAAATAATATCCTTCTGGAATTTAAATGGATGAGTGTTCTATATGGCTTTATAGGAACTAAAGCTTTTCTCCACAGTTTTTTAATTTTTCACCAGATTTGATGACCTGAACTCTCTTTTGGGTTTATGATCAATATGTCAATAATCTAAGAAAATACCCATTATATTCTTGCAATGGGATTTAATTTGGGATTGGAATATGCTTATATATTTCAAAAATAAAGGAGATGAACTTGGTGTAAGCCCATATGCATTGTGATAGTGAGAATCTCCACCAAATCTTGACCCAGTGGTATTTGATGGTCATTTGTATCACAGCTCATCTTTGTAAAATATGTTGATTTTTACAATAAAAAAAACTCACATTTATTACCGAGTATATATTATTTGTAAAACCATTTACTGTCATACGATAATTTTTGCCCCCAATAGACAATATCTAACCAGAATCTTCACTTGATTCAAATATTTCCTTTTCTATTAGCTCCTTGATTTCATTCTTAACTTTTTGTCATTAAATATAAAGAATTTACATTATACTGATCATTAATTCTAATTCTATGGGAGACAATTTAATTAGATTTGACTCTTTTTAAATAAATTTGCAAATCTATTTTTAACTTTATTTTTTATACTTATCCTGTTGATTACTATTGACTCAAATTCTAGTGGTTCAAGCATTTCCATTTAAATAATACTTTTATTCTGCTTTTCTTTTTATTAACTTCCATCTTCCTTTCCTTTTAACGTATTTTGATTTCTATTTGCATCAAACCACTTTAAAAGGTTTTCTCCATTTGGTGCCATTTTTAATTTAACCATGAGTACTATTCCTCCACCCCTCTCTCTATTTCTCTTCTATGAGAGACATGTCTATATTGCTGTCAATTTGACTAATTGAGATCTCTTTTTCTCTCAAAAAATATTTGATTATGTGACTAATTTTGCCACAGCAATAACAAAATTTCCTTTCTCTTTTGTGGCGTGTTAGTTTTTTTTATGAGGCTTTAATAATTTACATTCACAGTTTTTCCCAATGAAATGGTGTCTGGCTCTCGCCCCATGTTGCTTATAATGCCATATCTGAATCAATGTGTATATGATGCAGTAGCATGGTTAGTTATTCACCATGGAAGAGTTAAGGTGTTAACACATTTAGATAATAAATAATGACATGAAATTGACACGATGTTTGATACTCTTATAGATACAATGCTGTCTCTGCCATTGCAAAACACTTGAAAATATTCTTGTGACTCATGACTTCACTGCCACTTTTACTACGTCTTATTTTGAATGTTTCAGAAGCAGTTTTGCAAATTTAAAAGAAAATTTAATACTAGCATATTGTTCCAACCATAGGTTAAAGATATAAAACACACTATCATACTTCAATTTATAGTCTATGATTCAAATATGTTAGATCTTTAAATTGTTTGTTGTGAACAGCCAAACTATTCACTAAATAATATGTGCATTGATTCATAGATGGCGCTGCAGGGAGATTGGAGAGAGAGACAGTCACATCTTCACTGGGACACACCTGTATGACAGTCTGACTTTCAATAGCTTTTCCCAATTCAGAACATGTGAATAATTTTTTTTAAAAAAAAAGGAATTTGTGGAAAGAAAATAAAATGGATTGCAATATATTACAGAGAAAATGGATAAAGATAATTGAGGACTTCATAGTTATGGTGGTGTGTTTACTGTAACATTATCCTGCATGGTTTAAATCAGTGGTGAATAATGAACTCTAGAACTGATGCTACATAGATTGCAGCTTAGATGTGTCCCTTCCAATGCTCAGATTTCTGTTAAATATTCATAAGAATTCCTGAACAACAATCCATTTGATTACATTTTGATTTAACATTTATATTGTAAATTAAGTTAAAATTACTCATAGATTATTGCATCATCATTGCCATTTTCAACAATCATGGATCCATTTCCAGATTAAGGTTTCTCCAAGTTCTATCCAGTTTTTCAGACTGATAGCTTTTCTTTCTTGAATCCCACCAATAAATTTCCCTATTTCTTCCATGCATCTTATATGTGGTCTCTTTCTATATATTTTACAATTTATTGGTATCCAGTTTAAGGTTTCAACTGTCGACTTTCTATCATCTCTTCTAGCAATATGTCCAGTCCAGTTATATTTCAAATACTTAATTCTTTCAATGATATTTGTTTTTCACTCAACTAGGTCACTTTGATCTCATTCCCAACTGCATCTCTCCATATTATTCATTATAAGACTTCAACTGTCTACCTATTATCATCTCTGCTAGAAAAATGTCTAGTTCACTTCCATTTTAGACTTTTAATTCTTTCCATGATGTCAATGATATTTATTCCTTCAATCACTTTGATCTCATTCTCAACATGCATCTCTCCATATTATTCAGTATAAGACTTCAACTGTTCATGTATTATCATCTCTTCTAGCAATATGTCCAGTACAGTTCCATTTCAGTCTCTCAATTCTTTCAATAATGACAATGATATTTGGTCTTTCACTCAACTATTTCACTTTCATCTCATTCCCAACATGCATCTCTCCATATTATTCATTATAAGACTTCAACTGTCTACCTACTGTCATCTCTTTCAGCAATATGTTTCCAGTCCACTTCCATTTTAGACTCTTAATTCTTTCAATGATGTCAGTGATATTTATTATTTCAATCACTTTGATCTCATTCCCAACATGCATCTCTCCATATTATTCAGTATAAGACTTCAACTGCCTGTATATTATCATCTCTTCTAGAAACATGTCCAGTTTCCATTTCAGACTCTTAATTCTTTCAATGATGTCAATGATATTTCCCAACATGCATCTCTCCATATTATTCAGTATAAGACTTCAACTATCTGTGTATTATCATATCTTCCAGCAATTATGTTGAGTCCAGTTGCATTTCAGATTCTTAATTTTTTCAATGATGTCAATGATATTTGTTTTTTCACTTAACTAGTTCACTTTGATCTCATTCCCAACATGCATCTCTCCATATTTAATTATCAGATAAAAGTAAAAAAGTATCATTAAAAATAAATACTACAAACTCTAAAGTGATATTTAATGGCTTTCTGAAAAGAAAAAACAAAGAAATCATGAATTAGAAGTTTACAATTGCAAATACCTTGGTCAGATTTTTAATGCAGATGGAAACATAATGGATAAATTAAGCATAGACTTAAACTTCAATGTTGTGCTTTTGGTAGAAATAACAATACTGGAAATAAATAAGTCTGATTGTTTGAAAAGAAAGTATTTTAATAGATATATCCTGTAGATTCTTACTTTTGGATCCAAGCCATGCCTCTTTACAAGAATAACAATATAGAGATTTCAGTTCATTGTAATGTAGATTTACCCATATATAAATTCAATGCTTTATACATGATCTCTATGTATTTGCAATGGTTTATTTAAATTTAAGTTCTCACATACATTAATTTCATTTAATTATAGAGTTAGATGCTGTTTAGAACAAATCTTTTCTTATCATGACCTATCAGTGTAATAAATTTAAAAGGTACAGACGTCTTTTTAAATTATTTATGTACAATAAATTGACTGCTAGCTGGGTTACATTGAGTGTAGGTGAATAAAATAGTTATTTTGGCTATAATTAGAAAATTGCTAAGTTTAAATTGATTACTAAATATATATTTCTTATAATATAAGAATATAAAATGTTAATTCATTTATAAATTTTAATCGATTACTAAATATACACATTTTTCTTATTGTACAAGTATATAAAATGTTAATTCATTTATAACTTGTATAACTCATTAGATTTTTAGTCACATTTCTTTTAGGATTGACATTGACTATATTTGGTAGTATATACAAAGTGGGAAACTGTGTGAAGAAAGTGACACATGCAACAAGAGAGTCAAAAGTAAACCATGTTCCAGGAACCAAAGTCCATGCTAGATAAATGACAAATGAGTAGATCAATACATAACCCTCTCCGCCAAGTTACCAAATTATTTTCTGATCGATAATTAATGATGAGTTCTCCATTAATGTTTTGTCTGTAAACCTGAAAAATATCATTAAAAAAAATGTTATAGGTTAGTTTATAAAGAAATGGCTATCAACATTTTAACCGAGTTTATTTTTTTAAAAAAATTCTATGTAATTGCATGACGAAAATGACATTCTTTTTATGCATTTATTGATGCAGTTTTTACAATAACATGATTACATAATATAAAATTAATAATAATATCATTCTTTATTACTTTTACAATACTTTTTACAATCCACTATTGACAGTTTCGATTGCCCAGCAATCTTCTTCAGAACTATAACAAACACAATAAATTGTGTATGATGTTTTCGATTGCCCCAACAATCTTCTTCAGAAATATAAAAAACACAAATACATTAATACAAATATTTGTATTAATGTATTTGTATCATGTTTGTTATAGTTCTGAAGAAGATTGTATAATATAAAATATTCAATTTTTTATAAAACTAATAAATGATTAAAGAAGGCCAAATAAAGTGAAAAAAATATAATTAACATAAAACAAAGAATTGAAACATTTTTATAATTATTAATTTAAAATTTATTCATAAATAATAAAGTTTAATATGTTAGCAACTGCGCTTTTTAATGCTATAAAGTCAACTTGCATAAAATTTGCAATAAGATAATATTTAATACTACTGGTTATTATTAATAAGTTTTTTTTTTGTAAAACTTAATATTCTTGATTTCTATAGCAAACCTCAGTCCTAGAGAGAAAATATTCATGTAGGAAGTCTTTCTTTCTTAACAAAATAAATATTAGATTATATATTGATTTTGTTTTAAAGTATTTTTTTAATACCATCATTGGCAAAGATGTAGAGCAAAAATGAATGACAAATTAAATTTGGTTAATTTACACATAAGCAAACATGCAAAAACATAGGTATTGTTAGTATTATTTGTTATTCAATATTTTTTTACAAATTAATATTTTTTTAAAATTTAATTATTAACATTGGACATATGATAATGAACTGTAGCAGAATATAATACTACAATTAGTGTTACTTTTCACAAATGACTTCATTGAATGGTTTGGAGTTTCTGTATAATTCTTCCATTAAATATCCAGGTCTCACATCCATACATATAAAGTGAAAAAACATATGTTTTTAAAACACACAGACCTATTTCCTTTTAATATTATTTTTATTAAAAGTACTCCATCCAAATCTAATTTTATGATTAATTTTGTCCTTACTTTTTCATCTATATTAATAATTTGAGTAAGATATTTGAGTTGTTAATTTCTTCTTCATAATTATCAATCATTTTATCTTCTAAGAAAATTAATTGAATATTATTATTAAAATTAATTGAATATTTCTATTTATTCTATTTAGTATTTATTTTTAATTGCATGTAAGTTCATTTCTTCATTTATTATATATAATTTAAAAATTGTAATAACTGTAGAGAATACTTTTGTTTTCTTGCTCTTTGTTACTATATATATTGTGCTCTTTTCTATAGGTTAGAATCAGCTCATTACAGTAAATTACTAAAAAATTTAAATTTAGAATGTGTTCTCTTTGTGTAATAGTTATATTGTATTGATAATATCTTAAAAGTACAATTTAAAGCTAAATATAAATATGTAATGCCTAAAATTGTAATATATAACCTTAAAACAGTTAAACAAAACTAAAAATACTAATTACATATGGTTGGAAAAGCTGGCCACAATAAATCACGCAGCTATAAATGTTTAAAGTATGTTTAAAAAGTTAAATTTTAATAGTTTAAAACTTATATTAAATAAATGCTATATTTAAAATTATATTTAATAATTATAATTAATATCATATATTCTAAAAGTAAGTTTTATGGTAGTAAAAGTTACATTTAATTCTATATTTTCCAAATTATTATTCCAAATTTTATATTATTGTATTATTTATTTAATATAATAAGTGTTGCAATTTATAATTTATTTTCAGGCAGTAAATTGGATACAATCTGTGTAGGTTGTAAAATCATGTGACCTGTATGATACAGTAATGCACACATGCTTGCTAGTATTTGTATTAATAAAGTTCAAAATATTTTTAAAATTGCACTATAGAATTGGATATATTTATTTGCCTATCATAAGGGAAAATCTTAAATCAGTCATTATAACATGTTTTAAATAGTATTATAAGATGAGTACAGCTAATAAAAAGTTAAATGTTTTGTTTTAAAATAAAATAGATAAATTAAATATTAAAGGTGGGATAAATTTATTAAATATTGTTTTTAAAAAGTCATTTTAAATGTTTAATTAATTTTTAGTAAGGTATAATAATTTATTTAAGATTAATATTTTAAATAATATTTTAAAATTATAATGAGTCATATTTTATTTTTTAAATTTAATAGTGTAAGACTATAGCAATATGTAAATTCGGTATCGAATGAAAAGTGAAAATCCACCAATATGGTGAGGTATTTTGTAGGGTATAAATACTGTTGCATGGTTAATTTTCGGTTGTGATAGGTGATCGATATAATAGTAATTTTAAATTTTTTTTATTTTAGTACTCTCGTATAATTTATTTGCAGACTAATAGGATATTTATTTTTAAGTATTTACAAAGAGAGCGTCGTATAAATATATTTTAATAACTTTATTAAAAATATGCATTGCTAATTTAAAGTTCCCTTTTGCCAGGATTATTCATCAAAACTTAATATAACTTTGCAGTAAAACTATGGAAATGCTAATAAGTGATACATGTTTAATGAAGAATATTTTAAAAATAAGTATAGCAATTGTTAATATAATATTAATAGTATTGACCAAGAGAACTATTCCAATAAGCACAGAATTATTTCGGACATTGTACAGAAAGCTTAACAGAAAAGCTACTTGCAGATTAAAAATGAACCATGCATTTTTTATATAATAGCGAGATAGTCGTGTTTAAGACCGACAAGTAATATGATAAGTTATATAATAATTTTATGGAAATATAATGCTATGAAGATAAATGTTTTATACTTTTTGAAGGAAAACATTGCAAATATTTTCAAGAAAAATTATCATAAGAAAAAACTAACGGAAAATATTTTTTGGAAAAGCATATGTTATAAGACCTAAGCTATATAAGGTTATGGAACAGCTTTAAATGGATAATAAATAGTAAAATTATCCTAAAGAGTAAACCTATTAAAAATGTATTATAAACCAACAATTACTGAACTTATGGAGACAGAAATATGTTAAAATTGCGCAAAAAGTTTATCCGGATTACCCATAATTAAATTACTGGGACATGATGCATCACCAAGCCGAAACAGGATTCTCTATTGTAACCGGACCCGCGTACAACCCTTTTATCACATCAGTTGTAACAATTTTCTGATGAGCATGCTGTAGGAAGGAACTATCAATTGACATTCCTAATGCAGATGTTAATGCCTCCTACAACAATATTTCCTGCTCATCAGAGGATGTAGTACCATAGAGACTGTGAACATCTAAACATTTATATGTTTGGTTTTCCAAACAGCGCCATTAGAGTTCCATCTCACTACAACCTGACTTGCCAAGGTCTAGTTATGTCAGACGTAGCTCAGAAGGCATGAGATTCTCATGAACCAGTGCTATAATTGGTGAGTGATGCGATAAATAAACAAAACTGGACAACTGGATAACCAATTTAATTTTTGGTAACAAAAAAAATTTATTAAATAACAATTAATTTGCAATTTCTAACGAAATTCACTTCTATCCACATGATAACTCATTTTTATTTTACTTATAAAAGAGTTAGAAGCAGTTCCTTTTTTTTTTATCAATAGTTCATTTACAAATTCAATTATGAGAAAAAGCTTGGAAATAGTCAATTCAATAATAGTTCATTTTGAATTCATTTATTAGAAGAAGCTTGGAAACATTCTAATTCAACAATAGTTCATTTTGAATTCATTTATGAGAAAAAGCTTGGAAATATTCTAATTCAACAATAATTCATTTTGAATCCATTTATGAGAAGAAGCTTGGAAATATTCTAATTCAACAATAATTCATTTTGAATCCATTTATGAGAAGAAGCTTGGAAATATTCTAATTCAACAATAATTCATTTTGAATCCATTTATGAGAAGAAGCTTGGAAATATTCTAATTCAACAATAATTCATTTTGAATCCATTTATGAGAAGAAGCTTGGAAATATTCTAATTTAACAATAATTCATTTTGAATCCATTTATGAGAAGAAGCTTGGAAATATTCTAATTCAACAATAGTTCATTTTGAATTCATTTATGAGAAAAAGTTTGGAAATATTCCAATCCAACAATAGTTTGTTTTGAATTCATTTATGAGAAAAAGTTTGGAAATATTCCAATCCAACAATAGTTTGTTTTGAATTCATTTATGAGAAAAAGCTTGGAAATATTCCAATCCAACAATAGTTTGTTTTGAATTCATTTATGAGAGAAAGCTTGGAAATAGTTAAGCATTTATGATTTATATAACATTTTGTTATTTTATGAATTATTACCAATTGGTAAACATTTAAACTCAGCGATTCTTGGCTTGTGGAGTATTCATCATTTGGTAATTAAAGCATTTATAATTTAGTCAAATATAAAAGTATATTCTTATACATAAACTCTGTTACATTATAAGAAGCTTAGAAGCAGTCAAGTATTTATGATTTATAGAGCATTTCATCATTTTATGAATTATTACCGATTGGTAGACATTTGAACTCAACAATTCTTGGTTTGTAGAGCATTTATCATTTGATAATTGAGGCATTTATAATTTAGCCAAATATAGAAGTATATTCTTACACATAAACTCTGTTTGGCTTGTGGAGCATTTATCATTTAGTAATTGAAGCATTTCTAATTTAATCAAATATAACAGTATATTCATACACATAAGTTCTGTTACATTACTCAGATAGAAGTAGTATGCAATTAAAGCATTTTTTAATCCATATAGTAAATACGTTCAAATATTTTTATAAATAAATTTGCGTATAACCATTTCGTAACTTCATTTTATAATGTATGATAAACATGTTTTAATATTTTACAAAATAAATCCCATGCAACCATTTTATAACTTCACTTTATAACGTATGATAAAGATGTTTTAATATTTTATAAAATAAACTCTATGTAATTATTTCATAACTTCACTTTATAACGTATGGTAAAGATGTCTTAATACTTTATTAAACAAAATGTATGCAACCGTTTCATAACTTCACTTTATAACATATGATAAAAATATTTTAATATTTTATAAAAATAATTTTTATGTAGATATTTCATGATGTCAATTTATAATTCATGGTAAAGGTGTCTAAACATTCTTATAACATAATTACCTTCCAGTTTTGCAGTCCATTTTACTCAAAAGAAGGCGGGTTATTTCATCAATGGAAAGTCATGGCACAGCGTGGAGAGAGTGAAGCCGCTAAATTACCCCATTGTTATTATAATTCCTCTAGCAAAGTTTTCTTTTTCCATTTTCACGTTTAGTTAAAGCTATATTTTAATTTGTCAAAAGGATTAAGTAATACACTTTCTTTTTTTAAAAAAAAAAATTCAATATGTTCTGCTTCTCTGTGTAAGACGAAAGTTTTTTTTTTTTTTTTTTAACGACGTGCCTAATTTGAATACTGCCTCAGTTTAACTCAAGTATCTTTTTTCTTTCTTTTTAATGATTGGATAATTAATTTCTTTTTTTTTTATCGAGACAGATAAAAAAAAAAAAAATAAGACGATATAACATTTTGTTCAAATCCATCAATCACAAAATTAAAAATATGATTTTTTTTTAACAACTCACAGCTTTATTGCGTTCCCAATTAGACTGAATCACGCTAAACATTTTTGAATGGGGGGGAATCTTTTGAATATTTATATGAGGAACAGAATATCTGTTTCACTATAGATAGAAGCTTCAAGTTATTATTTTTCAACATTATGATTTTATTATTATTTTAATAATCATTGTTTTGGACAATAGAAACTACAAAATATTATTCTATAAACTTTTCCAGAACAGATCAATGATTATTTTTATTAGTTTTCCAAGATTTTGAGACATTGTAAATTATTTTTTTATTATTCATTTTTAAAATTTATTCGTCACACAGGAAGGATTTACAATGCATGTGCAAAGTCGAGGCGATTGTTCATTGTCAAGCAAGAGAAACTTAGCAACAGCTGGGAGTTTTGAAAGTTTTAAGAGAACATTTAAAAAAAAAAGAACTCTCGAGAAAATAAAAACATTTGAACTTTATAAAGAAACATTCGTCAGTTGAAGATTTACATAATTTTGGTTTTGACTTATTTATTAATTTTTAAAGCATAATCTTATTTTAATTAGAAGAGTAGGAACATGAACATTAATTTAGTAACATGAACATTAATTTAGTACTAATGATACTATAATCTTATAGTAAAATAATTTGATAATTTAAATAAGTTAACATTTTAAGCGTAAAAGTATTGATGTATTTCATGTATGCAATGTTTTATTTAATTGATGGACATGAAGACATCATAAGTGATGACAAGTTGATATCACTTAAGTAATAGTTGTGAATATTGATATATTTTATGATGTATTTTTTTTTTTTTTGCAGATTGCCAAATGAATTATAATGTATAGAAGTATGAATGTTAAATTATATGTAAATGCATTTGTACAACACATTTAAATTATGAGATTAGGATTTATTTCTGGGAATATGCATACTTTAATTTCATAATAGTAATATAACAACATGATAATGATCAGTTATATGATTCTTTTAAAACTTTAATATTATTAGATATTCAAAGTATTATATGACTAGTTTATATGTGTTTAAGGACATGAAATAGGAAAGTAAAGCAGACTTTTCTTCTAGATTATTGAGATCGTTCTAATTACAATTGAATTTTGTTTATTATTTTGAATATGTGAGTTATTTGTCAGTGTAAGATTTGATAAATCTATTAGGAAATGTTGATAAGATAGTGACTTTGGGAGTAAGCAGGAGAACATGAAACCAAAGAGATGATATCAAGGTAGGATGTATTAGGGAAATAGGAATAGTATTTTTGTAATCTTCTTAAGTATACCGTACAGTTAACAATGCCCTGTAACTGATATATTTATTTATGGACAGTGTCTATTTTCTTTAAGTATTGATGTTTCAATAAAGCTGAAGGAATAGATTTGACATCATTGTTAGTAATGGCGGTCATTAATCAGAATAGGTCATGCCTCTATATTTTTATAGATACACAATGCCATGGTATTTTTATTCAATATGTACTATGAGTTAGACTCTAGTTTTTTTTCCCTAGGCCTACACATCTATTCGCTATCTCAAATTTCCAAAGTAACTACATCGCACAGCATTGAATATTTTGTAAAAAAATAATAAATAATTTAGAGTTTAAGATATGCTATTGTCTCAATAAGATAAGTTCATTTACTTGTAAGAAGGAGTAGAGTTTGTGCAAGTTGGAATTGTAAATCCAACAGATTCAAAATGAAAAGAATCATAAAATATGTTCTAAATTTATTTTGGAAATAAAATAAATTTAGGAATAAAATAAATAAAGCAAAGTTGCTCTTTGAAATGTTAAATAACTTTTAAATATTTTATTTCATTTTTTATGAGTATTGCATATTTTAAGATATAATGTTATAAAGCAAAATGATATAAAATAAGCGTAGGTACAATTTCATATTTATTTTAAATAATAAGGAATACATCAATGATTACAGCTATTCAGTATTAGAGTAATGTTAAATAGGATATGTTGTATTTCATAATCATAGTATAGTGAACAACGATGTCCACATAGTCTAGTAATAAATTAACAGTAGATATTTTATATAGTATTTTTCAACTTTGCAAAACAAAAATTGTTTTAGTAAAAAAATCCATACTCGATATTATTATTGTGTTTTCCGCACTATGTTTCAATGGATGTTTTAAAAAGAAGCATAGTTAAATAATATTAAGGATATGGTATGTTAAAATAAGTATAAAGAAATGTGATTTTATCATAAAGATTGATCACAAAGAGATAAATAAAATTGTATTGTTTTATTATTATTTTTAAGTCAGATTGAAGACTTCAATAGATTCTCTATTGTTTTTTAAAATAACTATCATTTATAAGAAATGTATAACGGTGCAAATTTAGGATGTCAAGTGTAAATATTGTAAATAAATTGTTATTTTATTTTACTGTTATAATAAAATCTTTGTTAAAATTTGTTTTTCAAAATTTGTGTGTTCAGACTATTTTCTTTTCCATTAAAATGCATGATACTCACAGCATAATTGAATCAAACATAACATTTTTTCACAGAAATAAATAAAGTATTAATTTTAAGAATTCTAATATTTCTTGGGATTTATTTATCTAAGACATCACATTTTTACATTATCTTATGGTTATAAATTGATTATTATAATGGTACATTGAATTATATGCTATCTGTTGCCACACATATATTTTTCAGATTATAAAATGCTACCACATATTTATTACGTTATTATATGAAGATAAAAGATTATAATATAGTATTTTCTTATTATTATTATGGTAATAAATTATAGTGAAAAAAAGATACATAAAAATTAGTCCATACAATGAATAATAATAATAATAATAATAATAATAATAATAATAATATTATTATTATTATTTATTATTAG